>ML432882.1:0-26344 GCA_005239525.1 Nicotiana knightiana
ATAAAATCCAGGAGTGTAACTAATTTATACTACGATTCTATGAAATAACTAATTATCAAGTGAAAAGAATATTGTTGTGTATTCAGTAGCAACAATTATTCCAGGGTTGTGATCAATTCACCACTCGTATTGCATTATAATTAACTCTCCCTTTCATATAATTCACTCATGGTTGCTAATTAATCGATAAACGCTCTCATAGCCTTCTCCCGAAGCACTACTCACCTATTCTCAATAGATTAGCGCCTATATTCCTATGCAATTAATCTATTAGAACGCACTAAGATTAAGATGTTTAATTAAGAACGGTGACTAGGTATATTCCTATCCTAACCACAAATCCGCTCCCTTGAAGGGTTAAGATCGCGCTCTCTTCAATTCTTCTCTAATCTATATACGGCTTTCCCAAGCATAACATAGATAGTATATAAAACCTAATTGTTGGCCAGACAATTAAGCAATTAAATACAAAATTGAAAAAACAACCATATATTGAGTGAACTATAATCAAGGTTAAACTAATTTCGAATAACAATATTCATGGCTAAACCACACCCCAGAACAATGGGTGTTTAGCCGCTCATTCTAAAATAACACAATTGCATAAGTGTTGTATATGTTGAAAATACTAGAATAAGATGAAGAACTGAGAAAACACTTTGCTTTTTAATGATCCCGTGTGTATCTCCTCTCCAAATTGACATGAATTCCCCAAAAATAAGCTTAGAATTCCTTTTATACACATTGGGTAGGGTTTGGGCCGAAATAACCTTATCCCGGGCAAAACAGGAAAATTTCCCGTAACTGGCGCCCTGCCCAGCGTCCACCAGGGCGCTGCCCATGAATAGTGATGAGTGGATAGAATTCATGATTTTAAGCATTATATACCTTGCATTTTATGAGCTTTAATGATAAAAAACACGTCGTATGTGCCTAATAGGGTTTATTTTATGTGTAGGTGAATTGGAAATGGAAACGGGGCTAAACGGATGCAAGTACGTCGAAGAATACGCGAAAAGGGACACCCGGGCGATAGCCGGGTGTTGGAGCCAAACAGCCTGACCCAGCCTGGCGTTACCCAGGCGTTAGAGCCCTAACGCCAGGGGGGGCCTGGCGTTAGCCAGGCGTTAGAGCCCTAACGCCAGGGGCTGCCTGGCCTTACCCAGGCGTTTGGGCTGAAACGCCAGGGTCCCGGGACGGCCAGAAATCGAGTTTTGACGGGTTTTAAGTGTTTCCAAGTTAGAATAGAAGTCTTTGAGACGTTTAGGGTTCATTCTAAACATATAAATAGACCCAAAACCATCACATTAAGGGGAGTGATGGGGGATGGAGCTTAGGCAGCTTATGCAGACTTCTGACAGAGGATTCTACTTAGTTTTTCTTCTCTTCTCTTCTTTTAGTTTTATAGTTTATTAGTTCTAGAGTATTGGGTGTTACATGAACGTTGTAGTTGAAGCTTGAATTATTCTTATTGTTTATCTTAATTGGTTTGTTTATTCAATCTTGTGCTTAATTATTCAATTGCTTGATCATCAATTGACTACTATCTACGAATCTAGGGTTGAACTCGGGAGAGGGAATTCTAGATTGCATATAAGATTGGGTAGAGCAAGATCTTAACCCTTCAGGGGAGCGGATTTGCGGTTAGGATAGGAATATACCTAATCGCCTTGCTTGGTTATTATACGGGAATTATTAATGCGTTCTTGTTAATCCTGATTCCATAGGAATATAGGCATTAGGTTAACTTGAATAGGCGAGTTGTACTTCGGGAGAAGGCTACGAGCAATATTAACCTCGTCAATCAATAAACCTGATTAGAAGATTTAGGTCGAAAACTCAACGTGATTGTTTAACAACCCATAACTCTAGAATATCAATTTACCTTGAATTCATCTTTAAGTTAGTTGTCTATTTAATCTTTTGATTTACTATTTTAGATTAATTCTAGTTAAATATTTGTTTGAGTTTAGTTTAGTGGATAGTTAATCACAAGTCCCTGTGGGTACGATATCTGGACTTAAAATCCTATATTACTTGTCGACCACGTACACTTGCGTGTGCATTGGGAAATCAACCAACAAATAGCTCACCACCTCCAGCGCCACAGGTGGCGCCCAGTGCTGCCTGTGGCGCCCAAATCCCGGGTTTTCTGATTTCTTTTGTTTTTGCTCTGATTTCAAGCGTTTTGCCCCCGATTGATCCCGAATCATTCCTACACATAAAAACACTTCAAATTAGTATAAATTAACATATTTTATCATCTAAAACTCACGAAACAAAAGTAAAATACGAGGTGATATACATAGAATATATACACTTTAAGCTAAATATAACATATACCCCTCAACAGAATGGGGTCGTTGAGAGAAAGCATAGGTCTATCCTAGACATGGCTAGAGCACTAAGGTTTCAAGATTTCTTACCCCTCAAATTTTGGGGAGAATGTGTCTTTACTATAGTCTACCTTCTAAATTGGTTGCCTACTGTACTACTATAAGGCAAATCTCCCTTTGGGAAGTTGTTTCATAGAAATCCTTCATTACAACATCTAAGAGTATTCGACAACCTTTGTTATGCAACTCCTATGAAGAAAGGGGATAAGTTTTGCTCTAGAGCAATTCCAGTTGTTCACATGGGGTATTCCTCCTCTCAGAAGGGCTATATCCTTTATGATTTGTGTTCAAAGAGGTTCTTTGTTAGCAGGTACACTATGTTCAAATAAGAAGTGGTCCCTTTCAAGCATATGTCGTCTGCTGCTTCTCCCTTATTTCTTGTCTTGGATTTTGTCGAACAACCTACACAACCAGCTGCTTCTTCTGATGATTCTGTTTCTAGTGATGCTGAGTTCCCTGCAGCCTCATCTAGCCAGAACTCTACTAATACAGCTGAAACCTCCTCTTCTTCTATCTCAGTTCCACAAGATCATGATCAATCTACTCTATCCTAACCTATTCCCCCTCATGCCTCTGCTTGTGAACCATCTGCTCCTTCCATAGCACTCAGGAAGTCCTATAGAACCACCAATCCAACTGTGTGGCTAGCAGATTATGTTGTTCCACCATATAAGTCTGTATATCCAATCTCAAACTATGTGGCCTATGATCAGTTGTCCTCTGCTTATTGAGCTTCTCTTGTTGAATTCTCAGCTATTGTGGAACCCAAATCCTTCTCAGAAGCAAGTAGGGATCCCAAATGGGTTCTATTGTTCCTCTTCCTCCTGACAAGGTTCCTATAGGTTGCAAGTGGGAGTTTAAAATCAAATACAAGTCATCTGGTGAAGTGGAGAGATATAAGGCCAGGCTAGTGGCCAAGGGCTACAATCAATCAACAAGAAGGATTGGACTACACATGAACTCTTTCCTGTAGCTAAAATGGTTATTGTGAGGGATGTAGTTGCATTAGCTGCTTCTTCAGGATGGTATGTGTTCCAAATGGATGTTCACAATGCTTTTCTTCAAGGAGATCTTCTTGAAGAGGTGTATATGCATGTTCCTGATGGCTTTTCAAGCCAAGGGGAGTGTCAACATGTGTGCAGATTGCATAAGTCACTCTATGGATTAAAACAGTCACCTAGGCAATGGGACCTGAAACTAACTGAAGCTCTTATAGATATGGGGTTTTCTCAAAGTCATTATGACTATTCCTTGCTTACTCAGAAGATGATATTCAGAGTTAGTAGTCATTCTTGTCTATGTGGATCACCTTCTAGTAACTAGAAATAGTCTAAGACTGATCAAACAAGTTAGAAAGGATTTGCAGGAGAGGTTCAAGATGAAAGACCTTGGTGAACTTAAATACTTTCTAGGGATTGAGTTCTAGATCTCAGGAAGGAATAGTTATGTGCCAAAGGAAGTATGCTCTAGAACTAGTTTTTGAACTAGGCCTAGCAGGTGCAAATCCAGCAACAACACATCTGGAGTTCAATCACAAGCTCACATCCATTAAGTTTGACAAGCAAATACCAGATGTTAGATCTACAGTTGATGAGGAACTTGAAGACAAGGGAGGCTATCAGAGACTAGTTGGAAGGTTGTTGTATTTAACCATGACAAGGCCTGACATTGCCTTTGTGGTTCAAGTGCTCAATCAATATATGCATGCACCTACGGTGTTTCACATGGAAGTTGTCCAAAGAGGGGCGAGGTACATAAAAACTGCTCCCAAACTTGGACTGTTTATGCCTGCAAAAGCAAGCAAATCTCTTTCTGCATACTGTGATTCTGACTTGGGAACTTGTGTAGAGTCAAGGAAATCAGTGACAGGCTATGCAGTAAAACTTGGTGAAGCACTGATATCACGGAAGTCAAAAAAATAAGGAACTATGTCCAGAAGCTCTACTGAAGCTGAATTTTGAAGTATGGCCTCTGCTGTAGCAGAAGTGGTGTGGATAACAGGACTCTTTAAAGAGCTGGGAACTGAACTAATACAGCCTATACAACTGCATTGTGATAGCAAGGCTGCTATACAAATTGCAGCTCACCGTATTTTTCATAAACGAACTAAACACATTGACATTGATTGTTATTTTGTGAGAGAAAAGCTTGTAAAAGGTTTGATTAAAACGCAACACATCAGAACAACTGAGCAGCTAGCAGATCTGTTGACTAAGAGGCTATGCAAGCCACAACATGAATACCTACTAGACACATTGAGAATGAAAAATGTATTTCATCCTTCAGGTTGAGGAGGAGTGTTGAGTATAGTGGGTCCCAACTATTTATTAGTTAGGAGTAATTAGTTATAATCAGTATTTTAATAGACGTTTTCGGGGCGAGCCCCAGGGCTAGCCCTTGGGCGAGGCGCACCAAAAACTCCCTGAGACGATGGTGTGGGGCGAAAGTCTCAAGAGGCATACGCCCAATAATTCGGGGCATACGCTCGGGCATTTGAGGGACGATTTTTTAGTGATGCATAAGCTCCAGAGACTTTTTCATATTAAAATAAATTTGTTGAATAAGTTCTTCATATAATACCCAAATTCTCAAAAGTCAGCTTGGTAATTACTCAAAAGGTTTAAAAAGGAACTCAAATGTATTAAATTTAAAAGTCAAGACCTTTTTTATTGATTGAAGCCGTAATTCATGGTCTTTCCCAATTTTTTATCATGTCCGTTAGTTTGCTAATATCTCCCAAAAGAAACAAATTTTTTCTTACAAATACAAAGAGAATTTCATTCTCCTTCATAGCAGCAAGTTCAAATTACATGTTTGTCATCCTTTTTGTTCCTCCGTGTAGAAATTTTTTTTCTTTTAGACTCAAGTTACTTGTGCTTGTAGCGTATAATAGATTGTTTTGACTATTTTTTACGAGGATGGAGCATTTTATATATATTCTTCAATTTTTATACAGTTTTACCTGTTTATAATTATTTACTGTCATTATATTATTTTATAAAATATTAAAAATTAAATACCTATGGGGCTTACGCCCCGTTCCTCAAGGCATACGCCTCGCTGAGGCAACCTTATGCCCACGCCTTTTAAAACACTGATTATAACTACCAATAATTAGTTAGTTAATTGGTATTATATATAAATATAATACTTAGTTGATAGTGTTGTACAACAATTTATTTTCTCTTGATTGTTAGCTAATAACAGAGATTGTCTTTCTCATTTCTTCTTCTTCTAGAATCTTCAAGTCTTGCCGGTGCTAAAGCTCCTTAAACAAAAGTCATTAAAAAGTAATCACTCTGCCACATAAATGAAATAAAGAGGCTATTATTCAAAACCAAAAAGTTAAAGCTCATTTACTAATTCCAAAAAAAATGTAGGGACAGATTACTTGTCAAAAAGCTAAGCGGGACTATGGTCAGAGCAAAAGGCACCAATAAGCTGCACAGAGTCACAGACACAGACAAAGATAGAAGATGACCCATATTTGACTGGAGCTAGCGGGTTAAAAACCTGGACCCCTCAAAGCTTTATCTTATTATCACTTTTAATTTTTAACATTTAATTTCTTTGCTTCTCCTTCACAGAAGGTTCCCTTTCCCCTTTTTCTCTTGGCTTAGAATTGACTCGTTGGGCTTTAAAAATAAAAGTGAGAGAGTGCCTCCCATTTTCACTTCACCCCTCAACTTCTTTGCCGCCGTCTCGTCGCTTTAGTCTAAGGTACGCATACCATTAAACAGTAATGGTTGTAAAACTTGTGTTGCTTTTCAGAAATGGTTATCTTCCTTTAGAAACTTCTTTTTTAAAAAGAATCTAATCTTATGGAAGAGAACTAAAAATTAATGGTGTTCACATTTTTTCCAGTTTGGTGTTTTGCGCCTCTCTTTCTCTTTCATTTCGTGAAGTTTGTAACTTAGATTTGATCTTTGTTCTTTCAGTTATTTTTCGTCTTCTTCTTTTAATTATTTATTTTCTTGAGTCATATTGTTGTTCATTGGGTGATATCGTTAATGTTTTTTTTATTTATTTATTGCAATTAATTAATGGGTGTTAGATCAGTATTCATGTTTCCACTGATGATTTCTGTGCTTGTTGAATCAGAGTTTTCATTTTAATAGTCTGGAATTACCTTTCTAATTGGCCCTTTACTGTTGGACCTCTTTCAGATGTTCAACCAGAGGTGAAACAGTGAAAAGTTGATCTTTTTCATAATTGTAGTAATAATTAGTTTAAATGGGGCCAATTAAGTTTCTGAAAAGTCTTAGGTTTTGGTTCTTCTATTGTTTTGGAGTCTTATATCAATATTAGCCAGTATATGTTTGCTTATGATAAAAGAAATAGTTATCATCTTTTCATTATATGCACAGCTTAGTATATTCTCATTGTTTATTGCAACCCAATGAAAATTTTGTTTCATCCCTCTTTTCTTCTTGTAATATTTTCCCCCTTTCTCCTTTATTTGTAGATTGTGTATGTCTATGGATCCTAGGTTCAATCCGTTGCCTCATCCAGTAAACACTTTCGAGTTCGAAGGTCAGATCAATTTGTCTAGCT
This sequence comes from Nicotiana knightiana, assembly GCA_005239525.1. Taxonomy (NCBI): domain Eukaryota; kingdom Viridiplantae; phylum Streptophyta; class Magnoliopsida; order Solanales; family Solanaceae; genus Nicotiana; species Nicotiana knightiana. Next base: position 6,951 of record ML432882.1, read on the forward strand.
TTGAGGAATCACTGAATCATCCTCTCAGTTATACGGATGACTATGTAGCTTTTGGTGCCCCTTACAATACATCAAGCCCAGACGTTGGTAACTTTGCTCCATCCTCAAATGTGAGCTCGGAAGTGGACTCTCCAGATGATCACGACTCTGATTCTCTATTCAAGTACCTTAACCAGATACTAATGGAGGAGAATATTGAAGATAAGCCCAGCATGTTCCATGATCCGCTTGCTCTAAAAGCTGCGGAGAAGTCCTTCTATGAAGCCCTTGGCAGGTCGTACCCTCCTTCACCCTATCGTACCTCTGATTATGTTGACCATCAGTTAGAAAGCCCAGACAGCATTTTCTGGAATTCCAGCGAGCATAGTCCAAGTAGTAGCAATACTGGTACTAATCCCACTGATCCTCAATGGATTGTTGATCCTGGAGAATCTAGGTTGGCTGTCGAGAGTCATACATCGGAATACAACGTCCAACCTGTGGTGCAGAGTAACTCAGAGACGTCCCGTGGCTCTCTAAATAACTTCAATAATTCAAATGCCCATGTGGACTCTTTAGTAAACCCTAATGTTGTTTCAAATGTATTTACTGATAGTGAGTCCATCTTACAGTTCAAGAGAGGGATGGAGGAAGCTAGTAAATTCCTTCCAAACCTCAGTCAATTTGTCATCGATTTGGATAAATATACATTGCCTCCAAAGATGGAGGAAGTATCCAAAGAGGCTGTCGTCAAGGTAGAGAAGGATGAGAAGAATCACTCACCTAATAGCACGAAAGGAAGAAAGCATCAGTATCCCGAGGACAGTGATTACGAGGATGAAAGGAGCAACAAACAATCAGCAATATATGTGGAGGAGGAGGTTGAGTTATCAGAGATATTTGATAGGGTTCTGCTTTGTACAGATAAGGGGACAGGATGTGGTGATGTCAAGTGTGAGATGCCATCTGAAGTAAACAAGAGTTCAGATCAGAATGGACAAGCACATGGATCAAATGGTGGAAAAACTCGTGCTAAAAAACAAGGGACTAAAAATGAAGCTGTGGATCTAAGGACTCTCTTAATTAGCTGTGCACAATCTGTTGCTGCTGACGATCGCAGGACGGCAAATGAACAGCTAAAGCAGATCAGGCAGCATTCTTCACCCACAGGTGATGCATACCAGAGGCTGGCCAGTGTATTTGCAGATGGCCTTGAAGCTCGGTTGGCTGGCACTGGCACTCAACAATATGCTGCCCTTGCCCCGAAAAGGATCACAGCGGCTGAGAAATTGAAAGCATACCAGGTTTACCTTTCGTCATGCCCGTTCAAGAAAATATCAATATTCTTTGCGAATAAAATGATCTTCCACACAGCATCGAATGCCAGGACATTGCATCTCATAGATTTTGGTATAACATACGGTTTCCAGTGGCCAATACTGATCCAGCTTCTCTCACAGATACCTAATGGGCCTCCAAAGCTTCGGATTACTGGAATAGACCTTCCCCAACCTGGCTTCAGGCCAGCAGAAAGCTTAGAACAGACAGGGAGCCGCTTGGCAAAATATTGCGAGCGCTTTCATGTTCCATTCGAGTATAATGCGATAGCTACACAGAATTGGGAGAATATTAAAATTGAAGACTTGAAACTTGCAAGTGGCGAGACTGTTGCTGTGAACTGTCTTTTTCGTCTTAAGAACCTATTGGATGAGACAGTGGTTGTGGACAGTCCAAGGGATGCGGTTCTGAGCTTAATTAGAAAGATGAATCCAGATATCTTTGTGCAAGCTGTAGTCAATGGATCTTACAGTGCACCCTTCTTTGTCACTCGCTTCAGGGAGGCCCTCTTCCACTACTCAACTCTCTTTGACATGTTTGATGCTACTTTACCCCGTGATGATCAGCAGAGGTTGCATTTTGAACAAGAATTTTATAGGCGCGAAGCAATGAATGTAATTGCTTGTGAAGGTTCCGAGAGGGTTGAGAGGCCTGAGACATACAAGCAATGGCAGGTCCGCAATATGAGGGCTGGATTCAAGCTGCTTCCCTTGAACCAACAACTCATGCAGAAGCTAAGGTACAAGGTAAAAGGGGGATACCACCGAGATTTTGTGTTTGATGAGGATGGTAATTGGATGTTACAGGGTTGGAAAGGCCGGGTAGTATGTGCTAGCTCGTGTTGGGTGCCAGCATAGAAGTGTCTGGAACACGTTTGTTGTCAAACTGGGAATCCCGAGGTCTCCAGAAAAGATCATAGGAGGACTGCATTCATGCATGAGATTGCACTTCTGTATGCAGCTGCTTGGCCGGTGGCACAATTTTCGTTTTAGTTCATAGGATTGCTGTTATGTAGCCAAAACTGACGTGTTATATAGCCATTCTGTACATAATGTTGTCCCTAGAAAGGATTGGTCTTTGCTAATCTTGATTAAGCTTAGTATGCTGAAACACATATTTGAAACTGTTAGTGCGACTTAGCTTTGCTTGTCATGTCTCCTTGTGATCGTTCTGTGCGACTTAGTTGTTATCTATTTAAATTAGCCTAATGAGTTGTGTTTGTTGTCTAACATTTCAATTTTGTGTATCAAGGAGAAAAAGGAGAATTTTGAAACCCATTATGTTTAAAACTTTGTTTCCCTTACCAGTTCAGTTTTTTTTGGTTTAACAAAAATGTAACAACTTTCTAGGATAAGGTACATCTTTTGTCTTGACAAAGATAATATCTTGTGGTGACTATGGTAGTTGCATAATTTCTTTTTTTGCTCTCTGACATATTCTTTTTTTCCCTAGCAATTGAAAGGGAAAATAAAGTTGACCAAATTAACTTTTAAATTTGTATTTTACCTTCAATTTTAGGGGCTTTTGTATCTATACACGCTTTTTGGGTCACGTTTTAACTTATATTTGCTTTGCAAAAAAAATTGCAAGCGTACCCACTTTTCGCATAAACTTCAGGCATACGGGCCTGAAGTAGCAAAGGCTTTCGCACAAACTTCAGCATTCTAGGCTTTTTCAAAAAAAATTCAGCAGAAGTACTGAAGTTATTTAGTTCATTTGTAAAAACTTCAGCACCAAATAAGCTGAAGTTTTTTGTCCTGGATTAATTAGTTTTGTCATAAAGCTTTTTCAAAAACTTCAGCATCTTCTGCTGAAGTTAATTAGTTCATTTGTAAAAACTTTAGCACTTTATATGCTGAAGTTTTGTTCTGGATTCATTAGTTTTTTCGTCATTAGCTTTTTGAAAAACTTCGACAGAAAATGCTTAAGTTATTTAGTTTAGTTGTAAAAACTTCAGCACCCAATATGCTGAAGTTTTGTCCTGGATTCATTAGTTTTGTCATAAAGCTTTTTCAAAAACTTCAGCATCTTCTGCTGAAGTTAATTAGTTCATTTGTAAAAACTTTAGCACTTTATATGCTGAAGTTTTGTTCTGGATTCATTAGTTTTTTCGTCATTAGCTTTTTGAAAAACTTCGACAGAAAATGCTTAAGTTATTTAGTTTAGTTGTAAAAACTTCAGCACCCAATATGCTGAAGTTTTGTCCTGGATTCATTAGTTTTGTCATAAAGCTTTTTCAAAAACTTCAGCATCTTCTGCTGAAGTTAATTAGTTCATTTGTAAAAACTTTAGCACTTTATATGCTGAAGTTTTGTTCTGGATTCATTAGTTTTTTCGTCATTAGCTTTTTGAAAAACTTCGACAGAAAATGCTTAAGTTATTTAGTTTAGTTGTAAAAACTTCAGCACCCAATATGCTGAAGTTTTGTCCTGGATTCATTAGTTTTGTCATAAAGCTTTTTCAAAAACTTCAGCATCTTCTGCTGAAGTTAATTAGTTCATTTGTAAAAACTTTAGCACTTTATATGCTGAAGTTTTGTTCTGGATTCATTAGTTTTTTCGTCATTAGCTTTTTGAAAAACTTCGACAGAAAATGCTTAAGTTATTTAGTTTAGTTGTAAAAACTTCAGCACCCAATATGCTGAAGTTTTGTCCTGGATTCAATAGCTTCTCATAAAAAGCTTTTTGAAAAGCTTCAGCAGAAGGTGCTGAAGTTATTTAGTTTAGTTGTAAAAACTTCAGTACCCAATATGCTGAAGTTTTGACTTGGATTAATTAATTTTGTCATAAAGCTTTTTCAAAAACTTCAGTAGAAGATGCTGAAGTTATTTAGTTTATTTGTAAAAACTTCATAACTAAATAAGCTAAAGTTTTACACAAATATTAGAAAGGCGGCGTCTGAAGTCGTAAAAATTAGGATATATATTAAAATAATTTTAAAAATATGAGTATAGATTAAATGTGACGACCAAATAGAGTGCCCCTGCAATTTCTACTCAATTTTATGAGTTTCATGTTAAGCCCCCTTTCATTAAGTTGATAGATAAAGCGTAGTATTTGAAGCAATTCACCCTCCTTTGTATTGTTCTCTCTGGTTTTCCTTCTTATAGTAAATATTCTTACGATAATAAAACTTTTTGATAACTGAAAGAAAAGAACCTGTTCCACCATTGATCTATTTAACTAACGAAAATTCACTAAATTAAATAAATCGGAACCTACTAGAAAAAAACTAAAGAAGACATCTCAAAGACAGGTTACCACATGCTTAAAAGATAAGAAAACCATTATAAAAAAAAAAAGATATCATTAATTATGAGACAAGTTTTATCCGATATTTGTCCTGCACTATCTTTAAGAAAATAGGAATCTTGATTTTATTTACACTGCAGTTTAACCTCTTATTTGATTCTTTTTATTAAGAGCGTAATAAGGATTACAAGTGTAAATATTTATGGTAATTACTGGTTTCCAGAATATTTACCTTACTCTAATACCTCGCTCGTAGAATTGTGTTAACCATTACATTTAAAAGTTTAACTATTAATGCGAAAACACTTCTTTTTTTTTATATTCACAACTAAAATAATAAATTATTAAATGGTCTCAATATCTTCAATCAAAATCACTAATAACACTATGTGGAATTATAATAATTGACTTATTAAAGTATAGTGTCTTCTTACATCGTATGCCGCCTCTTTGTTTTGTGCTTGTCATTTTCTCTGACGCTTTTACTATATTAGACGGTCCAATTGATAAAGCAATTTCAAGTGATTACATCCCAAAAATATGTCCATAATTGTGTAGTCGCGGGTGTAGCCATCTTTTATAAAGGACGATCAACTGAACACCCTTCACTCGAAATATGTAAAAAATTATATTATATATATAAATAAAATATTAATTTTAAATTTATAAAATATATATTGAACACCCTTTATCAAATATCTTTTTTTTAGTTCTTTTAAGTTTGAACACCCATAGAAATATTTCTGACTTCGCCATTAATCCCCGTGATCCATCATGATATATGTTTAATTGTGTTTTTGTCATCTGTATCTGCGGGAAATTTCCTTAAGTAAGGGTAACAAGAAATTTTAATAGAAACAGTAAACAGTCATCTAATTATTTATGATGATAAAAATGAAAAAGTATTATAAATAAAATTCTATTTAGAGTGAATATCTATCTTTTAGAGAGTTCTACTTTGTGGCTAAGTCATTTTTCCCTATAAATAAAGGAGTTTTATTTCTTGTTCTTTATTGTTTTATAACACGTTATCAGCATGAGACATAACCAATTGAGCAGAAGCCTTGGGATTGAGCATAATGATTGTCAATTGTTCCATAAACTTCCTTCATGATTAAATTCTGGATTTAAGGTAAGTATTTTACTTTATTTTTCTCTTTTAAATTCTTGAAATTCTATAATTTGATTTTAAATGCAAGCAAGGACAATAAACTTTGATTGTAACTCCTATAGAGTTTGCAAGAAATTATAACCACCAAAGTGGTAAAATTTTTATGCCTTGCCATAATCAAATTCATGTATGATTGTGGGCAAAGATACGAAAACTCGTCCCATTGAATTTGCTTCATTCTCATTCCCTTTAAGAGAATGTGATAGCAATATATGATAAGTCTGAAAGAAGACAAAATTATTACCGTGAAGGTATCAATGAATGTGGACGTGGCGATAGACGAAATTATAATCGTCATCATTATGATAATGAAAATAATAAGAATTCTCAAAATAATCTTTCACTCTATGAAAGTAATATTTGTCATCGATTTGACATGAGATTTTGTAAAGCACATATAGATGATTATGGTCCATTCATGATGAGAATGTGACAACATCTGATTTATGAATACATATTCATTCTTGGAAGAATATGAACGTGCTAGTGGTAATAAATATACCATACTCACATCTAAAAGGAGGTTTGAGATGATATAAGAAAATAATATAATTATTATGGCATGAATGATCATTGGTCATGTACCTATTGTACGCCAAAATATTTTGGCAATGTGATTACTAAAGGATAACACTAATACAAGAAACAGATCTTGCATATAATTTTGACAATGACCATAATTTATAACTTTCTCCTTAAAAGTGATATTCACCACATGGATGTTGATGAATATGTGGTAGTACCAAATTAATTGAGAGCTCTAGAAGAGCCAATTGTTACTATTCTAGAGGAATACAATTGATTATCATGTCAATTTATTATGTTGTAGTAAGTCTCAAAGAAACTTATTGAGTTTCTAAAGTATTCGCGAAAGCGATTGATTATACTGAGATTATAAATAATAAAAAGATTTAATATCTTCTATTACTACAACTTGTAGCAGGGTAATATGTATGTGAAAAGTTATCCGCTTTATTCTCCAGTTTGTACTACACAAATAAAAGAATACCACAATAAAGTGGATGTTTATTGATATAAAATTCCATATCATAATAAACTTGGAGTTCATTGATAATTGCACACGTCATGGTGTAAACCTGAACTTTATCAATATTGATAATTTATTCAGCTGGCATAATTGGTTTAGCCATATCAATTTAAGTACGATGTGCAAAAATGAAAGAGAATTCACATAGGTAAATATTAAAGAACTAGAAAATTCTTTATGAATTCTCTTATGTTGCTTGTTCTCATTAATTAATAGACCAACTAAAATTGGGATTGAATCCCATGAATGCTAGAAATATCAAAGGTGAATATGAGTCCATTCACCTGCCATGTATACCACATAAGTTGCATATATGAGACGGTTACATGTGCGATTTGTTATTGACCCGCAACTTGCTGTTTGCGAGGTAACTTGCTCAATAATTTAATTTAGAGTATAATTTTCAGATTTTCTATTCAAGATAGTTTATCTTGATAAGTTGGTTTCATTTAGCAAAATGATTTATTGAGTGCCTTCACTTAATAGCTAAACTATTTCCTATGAGAACATCGTTATGTACATCATTTTGATATACGTTATACACGAAAGTATATAACATTCTCCTCTCACAATTAGTTCAGGGTCAGGAACCAAATAATTTCATCTTATTATTATTGATGTGCGGTATATATTTTGATTAACACCATAACGCACAAAGATGAGTTCCCAAAGTTGAGGAAGCAAGTTAGTTTTTTTAACATGAGGGGGAGAGATGATAAACATTTGAGAAAAGGTAACGTGGAATGAATTATCAATTTCTCTATAAGTATGATAATGTGATAGCGAGGATTTTGAAGGTGCAACATATTCAATAAAGTTAATATGGATGATTTATTCATCAAATCTCTGGTGACGTCAACCTTCAATAATCTAGTGCACAAGATTGGAATGTGAAGGCTCAAGTATGTGAATTGATACTCTCATCAGGGGGAGTTAATGCGCGTTGCACTCTTTTTTCCTTACAAGGTTTTGTCCCACTGGGTTTTCCTTGCGAGGTTTTTAACAAGTCAACCAAAAGGCACATTTCTAAACATGTGTACTCTTTTTCCTTTCTAGAATTTTTTTCCCATTGGGTTTTATTTTAGTTAAGGTTTTAACGAGGCACATTATTTGTTGAATAGACATTCAAGAGGGGGTGTTATAAATAGATTTATATTTAGAGTGAATGTCTATCTTTTAGAGAGTTTTACTCTGTGGCTAAGTCATTTTCCCCTATAAATAGAGAAGTTTTATTCCATTATAATTCATCCCAAAATTCAATAAGAGTTTCCTCTCTCTTTCTCTGTAATATTGTTCTTGTTCTTTATTGTTTTATAACAAAAATGAATTTTTTAAATATTTGGTCACTTTGAATAGTCAATTTTTCTTTTTCAAAGTAAATTTGGCTACACCAATATCAAAGTGTTAGTTGTGACAAGTGGCATTGTGTTTTGAAGTTATTATCGTTCAAATTGTAATTTCTTAATTGTTGAATTGTTCCTGAGGACAATAAATGTTGTTTGTTCTAGCATGTTACTTTTTGTTGGAACATTTACTGCAATTCTTTTATTTATTAAAACACAGTAGCCTTTGATCATTGACGTTCAAAATATTACTCCCTCCATTCACTTTTATTTGTTTATTATACTAAAAATATATTTTTATTTTTATTTGTCCATTATATTAAATCAAGAGAAAGATAATTTCTTTTTTTTTATTTTACCTTATCATTAACTACTAATTCTCTAAATTATATCTCAAGACCTTTTGAAATCCTATTATTATTAGGGATTATATGATAAAATACATACTACAATAATTATTTATTAAAGAGCATGAAAAGTCTAAAATAGACAAGTAAAAATGAACAAGGGAGTACAATTTAAATTTGGTATCCCTAATGTGTACATGATCATTGAACGGTAGCGAATGGTATTTGTTATAAAGAAACCAAAGCCTGCAACATTTACTGCAGTTGATCTAAAGTAGGTGTTTGGTTTGAAGAAAAAAATGCTTCGAGTTGAAAATAGTACTTCTTTTAATTTTTAAAAAAAATAAAATTTCCCAAATGTCTGAGGAGTTGTATTAATTGGAAGAAGTGTACAAGAGGGGATCAGTGGCGGACTCAGAATTTTGTGCAAGCGGATTCAATCTTAGAAGTATATAACTTTAGTCGTAAAATAATAGTTGTCAAGTGAGTTGAAATAAAATATTTATACAAAATTTACACAGTTTTAATCCTAATTTATACATATACACAGTATTATTTTTTGATAAAACGAATTCAGTTGACCCTGCTAACCACCATGTTGGTCCGCCACTGAAGGGGACTAGACCTTACCTCCAAAAATACAACAATAGGATAAAAACTCTATCCTACTAAAAAAGGGTAGGTGGTGGGCAAAAATAACCATATCTTGCGATCGTTAATGTGATTTAGATAATAAAAAAGTTGGCTTTGCCAAACCTTGATCTTAAGCTTGGCATCTGCATTTATCCAATTTGAGATATAGCTATCACCAGTGTTCAATTTGAGAGTACTTGGTTCAGTTTTTTGCCAGCAGAAAACAATACACTTTGGGATAGGCTGCATTCTCATCATTTTATCACACAGGTTGATCCAAGATAATGTCAGGTTGCAATTAGGGAATTCCTTATTGATGGCTAGCTGTAGAGTCCAACTAATTTGTTGTTTCATTCTGAAAATTAAGCTTAAACCTTTTTTGATCACCATACTTGAAAGCACAATTTTCCTTCCAAATCTCCTAGCAAATTATAATTGGAAGTGCCTGCAAAACAAACCTTATGAATTGTATTAGTAGCTTTACGTTGCCACCATGAGTTTGGAAGATACCTGATAGGCCAGTTGTGACCTAGTGGAGCTCCAAAAAAATTTCAAAAGTAATTTGCAGCACTTCCTTCTATAAAGACATGTTGCATAGTGTCCACTTTGTGGTCGTTAGAATAACTACATTTAGAAACTGTGCTTCTCCCAAATCTGTTCATGATTTCATCAAAAGGAAGTTTCTTGTTTCATAGTCTCCATGAAAGAATTTAAAAAAAAGAAAAGAGATACTAGTATGCCACACATTGTTATCCTTTGGTCTTCTAATCCTGTTCATATGCCAAACTGAGGAGTTAGAATGTCTTCTATCTTCGGTCAAGTTCCAAATAATATGATCCTTTTCATCTGGATTTCCTATAATAATGCTTCTAATATGGTGGATGTCATTAGGGGAAGTAACTTCACTGAACTTTTGGATACTCCAATGCCCATTGGTGATGAAGTGGCTAACCATAACTTCAGTATTTTTTTCTCACTTCTGCATTGATTGGCTGAATCATTCCTTTTCCTGTCCAATTATCAAACCAGAAACTACTGTTTCCTGAATTAATCTGCAAGATCATGTTGGTTTCTGCCTTCTTTCTGGATTACAGTAATCTTTTCCGTTGATGAGAATCTTTAGAGGTCCACACTTTAGTGCTAGGAAGAGCCTTAATACATTATTTATTTCTAATAAAGTCTGACCAAAAAGATGGAGTGGATCTGAATCTCCGCCATCTCTTCGTGGCCAGCGTATCACTGATTTCCTCCATGCTTCTAATCCCAATTCCTGCTTCTTCCTTAGGGAAACATATTTTCTGCCACGCACTCCAGTAATATTTATTGTGCTCACCACTAGACCCCATGAAGAAGTTAGCAAAACACCTCTCTAGTTGGTTCAAAGTGCCCTTAGGGGGACACATAGCAGATAGAGTATAGGTAGGAAGGGACTGAAGAACAATTTACCTCCATGAGATAACATTTTACTGTCGCATTCCCTTTTTCTCGTGAAATCGGGTTTCGATATTTTTGGGACAACTCCTTTTGAGAGGGTAAGGAATTGGAATTGAGAGAGTCGCCACCTAACAGATTAAGGTGCTTTAGGGCACCTAGAGCAGATAACTCATATCACCAGCTTACATCACCAGAGATCGGGTAAGGGCTCAAATTACCTCGAGGGGAAGGTGTTAGGCACCCCTCGAGGTCTACAACGGTGGGTCCTGGCCGAGCTTACATTAAGCGANCATTGTTTTCCTACTGATTTTATTTAGTAATATCTGGGCCTTTCAGGTTGTAAGGAATCACAGTTTCGAATCCAGAATTGTTATTAAGACCTATAGGCATGTTATCTACGGATGTGCTGGTTATTATACTACGGACATGACTGCTAGGCGTAGAACTAATTTTAGTTTTATCGACATGTTTCATAGCCTTGTATTTCCTTTTGACCCTATAGGCATGATTTCTAATTACTGTACTGACTTAAGTCCTATAGGCATGATTTCTAGGTTTGAAACTGGTTTCAGTCCTATAGGCATGATATCTATTATTGAATTAATTTAACCCTATAGGCATGGTATCTATTGAGCAGTAATACATCCATAAATTGTACATATTACCAGAAAAACAATTAAATCAAACATTGAGGTCCTATAGGCATGATTGGTAACATATGTTTGTTGGACAAGTTAATGCAACCTATAGGAAAGATTTCTAATACAATTTTAATTCTATAGGCTGTCACGATCCCAGTTTGCCCTCCGTGAATATGTCGTGACGGCACCTAGTTCCTATAATTAGGTAAGCCTAGCAATGCGGAATATCAACGTAACTTGCGGAAATAATTAAGTAAAAGAAAGCTGAACAATCTAAAAGAAGACTGTATATAAATGCCACTTGGCATATACAACCCAAAATAATACGGAAGTCTACAACATCACCCCAAAACCCGAAAACTCACGGGAACCACAGGCTAACAGAATATAATACACTACTCTAACTCCAGAATATCTATAAAACTGAAAGGAAAGATAAACTTTTCACAAAAAGCTGGAATAAGATAGAGACTCCTNCACCTCTCTAGTTGGTTCAAAGTGCCCTTAGGGGGACACATAGCAGATAGAGTATAGGTAGGAAGGGACTGAAGAACAATTTACCTCCATGAGATAACATTTTACTGTCGCATTCCCTTTTTCTCGTGAAATCGGGTTTCGATATTTTTGGGACAACTCCTTTTGAGAGGGTAAGGAATTGGAATTGAGAGAGTCGCCACCTAACAGATTAAGGTGCTTTAGGGCACCTAGAGCAGATAACTCATATCACCAGCTTACATCACCNAAACTGAAAGGAAAGATAAACTTTTCACAAAAAGCTGGAATAAGATAGAGACTCCTGGTCTACGGATGCAACAGATATACCTCAAAGTCTCTGCTGTATCTCTCACCCTCGGGGATAATGCGCCTGAGTGGAGGTACCTGGATCTGCACATGAAAAACATGCGCCGGAAAGGGCATGAGTACACTACAGCGGTACTTAGTAAGTGCCAAGCCTAACCTCGGTTGGGTAGTGACGAGGAAGGTCAAGGCCCTACTGAGGTCAAACAATATAATAGGAATTTACAGTATAAAAACAAACAGTAAAAATGAATACATTAGTGAAGTAAGTCAGGTCAAACAAGGCAATAAGAAAAACACAAGAACAGAGTAAATCCTGAATATGTACATCATAATAACAATGGTAACAATGAGGATCTCCCAGGATGTCATCCTGTGGTCCTTTTCTCAACTGTCCGGTGGATCTCCCGGGATATCGTCCCGTAGTCCATAATATGTATATTCGAAGGATCTCCCGGGATACTGTCCCATAGTCCATCATATGTATATCCGAAGGATCTCCCGGGATACCATCCCGTAGTCCATCATATGTATATCCGAAGGATCTCCCGAGATACCGTCCCGTAGTCCATCATATGTATATCCGAAGGATCTCCCGAGATACCGTCCCGTAGTCCATCATATGTGCAGGGGGGATCTATCAGGAATCGAACCCGCAGACACTAAGTAAATGTGCATGGTGATCTATCGGGAATCTAACCCGCAGTCCCAAAGTAAATGTGCAGGGGGATCTATCGGGAATCTAACCNCTTAAGCAAATAGGCAATTTAGGGCAACTAGACATGATTTTCCAAGCTAACATAGACTATAATTGCAAGTAGAATAAACCAGGTAAGAAAGAAACTCAGTCTAAATATTTAAAGAAAAACTGGATTTTCAACAATTAGCACAAGTACGCGCTCGTCACCTCACGTACAAGGCATTCAATTACCAAATATCACATCCTAAGGGGAAAGGTCCCCTACACAAGGTTAGACAAGCCACTTACCTCGAACCGGCTCAAAATCAACTTGAAACCACACGTTTGCCACGAGTATCCGACTCCAAATGGCCCAAATCTATACAATTCGATTACGTATCGTAAATAACATCTCAAGCAACTGATTCTACTATTTAATTCAAAGCTAAGGCGCGAAATTAGGTAAAATGACCAATATGCCCGTCGGACCCACGACTCGAAATTGGGTAAAAGTTATATTTTCCGGACACCCATTCACTCACGAAATCACTTAACCAGAAACAATCGAAATCCGATGCCAAAAACCCCACAATTTTTTAGAATTTCGGATTGGGAAAATCTCATCCCTTTCCTATGGGTTTTCCCCCATTTTTGATAATTAAACTAAAGAAAATAACAGGAAATAATGGTCTAACAATGGATTAGGATTAGAAAATGTTACCTATGATCCTTCCCTTCAAAACCCACAGAAAATCGCCAATATCCGAGCCCTTACACGATTTTTAGAATGATGAAATAAACTCTCAGAATTTTGGAATAAAACACATAGGGAATTCGCACCTGCGGGCTCGATCACTGCACGTGCGGTACCGCACCTGCGGAAAAAGCATCGCAGGTGCGGAAGTTACTTAAAAGCACTGGGGCCACATCTGTGGTCGTTTGGTCGCGCCTGCGGTCCCGCACCTGCGACCACTGGTCAATCACCCCTCTATCTCACCTGCGATCAATCCCACGCTCCTGCGAGTCCGCACCTGCGGCAAGACCTTCACAGGTGCGAAGACACCAGAAGAGGCCTGGTTCAGCAACATCTAAGTCCCAAATTTCTCCCATTAAGCATCTGAAACAACCCCGAGGCCCAGATACCTCAACCAAAACCACCAACCAACCCTAACACCTCATTTGAACTAGGTCGAGCCTTGAAAACACGTCTCTTAACATCAAAATCATCGATTATGCATAGGTTCAAGCTTAGAAACTTAAGAATATTCTAAAATTCACATCCGATGTCGAAACACGTCTAAACTTATCCGAATGACCTCAAATTTTGCACACGCATCCCAAAAATGGCATGATGGAACTACTGCAACTTCCGGACTTTATTCCGACCCTCGGATCACAAATTCACTATCGGACCGGAAATTCCAAAAATTCAAACTTCGGCATTTCAAGCCTAAATGAGGTACGAACTTCCAAAATACATTCTGAACACGCTCCCAACCCCAAAATCAACTAACGGAGTTAACGGAACCATCAAATTTCCATTCCGAGGCCGTCTTCACATTGCTCCGACTACGGGCAACTTTCTAACACTTAAGCTCTCATTTAGGGACTAAATATCCCAAAACTCTCCGAAACTTAAAACCGAATGTCCCGACAATTCTATTGAGTAGAAATAGAGTTGGGGAAAACAGTTAATAGGGGATCGGGACATTAATTATTAAGACGACTGACCGGGTCGTCACATCCTCCCACACTTAAAAATTCGTTCATCCTCGAACGAGCATAAAGACATACTTGAAGCAGTGAAAAGGTGAGGGTAACTGCAGCACATATCCTACTCGGTCTCCCAGGTTGCCGTATCGGCCGGCTCACCCCGCCACTGAACCTTTACTGAAGCAATGTCCTTCGACCTGAGCTTTCTGATCTTCCTGTCCAGTATAGCTACAGGCTCCTCAACATATGATAGATCCTTGTCCAAATGGACTGAGCTGAAATCCAAGACATGGGACGGGTCACCGTGATACCTCTGGAGCATCGAAACATGAAATACCGGATGAACTCCTGCCAATATGGGAGGTAAGGAAAGCTCATAAGCAACCTCCCCAACACGCCTCAATATCTCGAAAGGTCCAATAAACCTCTGACTCAACTTCCCTTTCTTCCCAAATCTCATAACGCCCTTCATAGGCGAAACCCGAAGCAGAACTCGCTCTCCGACCATATATGAAACATCACGAACCTTCCGGTCCGCATAACTCTTCTGTCTGGACTGGGCTATGCAGAGTCTATCCTGAATCACCTTGACCTCTGTCTAAAATAATAGAAACTAGAATACCATGCAGACGAACGATCTCCCGAATATATATCTCCGCCAACCGCTCCGATGAATAAGTAGTCAGTACCAGAATGAAATGGGCTGATTTGGTCAGCCTATCAACAATCACCCAAATAGCATCATGCTTACTTAAAGTCCGAGGAATTCCAACCACAAAGTCCATGGTGATCCTCTCCCACTTTCACTCTAGAAGCTCAATCGGCTGAAGTAACCCTCCCGGTCTCTGATGCTCACATTTGACCGGCTGACAATTGAGGCACTTGGCTACAAACTCTGCTATATCCTTCTTCATCCTTCGCCACCAATAGTGCTGCCTCAAATCCTGATACATCTTCACCGTACCTGGATGGATGGAATACCGCGAACCATGGGCCTCTGTTAAGATCAACTCCCGAAGCCCATCAACATTGGGCACACAAATCCGGCCTGCATTCTCAATGCCCCGTCATCTCCAATAGTCACATCTCTGGCATCACCGTGCTGGACCGTGTCCCTGAGGACAAGAAATGAGGATCATCATACTATCGCTCCCTGATACGGTCGAATAAGGAAGACCGAGAAACCACACAAGCCAAAACCCGGCAAGGCTCAGAAAGATCCAATCTCACGAACTGACTGGCTAAGGACTGAACATCTAAGGCTAGAGGCCTCTCAGCTGCATGAAGGTATGCCAAACTCCCCAAACTCTCCACCTGGCGACTCAAGGAGTCGGTCACCATATTGGCCTTCCCCCGGTGGTATAATATAGTGATGTCATAGTCCCTTAGCAACTCTAACCATTTACGCTGGCACAAATTTAGATCCTTCTACCTGAATATGTGCTGCAAACTCCGGTGGTCAGTATAAATGTCAAAAGGCACACCGTACAAATAATGACGCCAGATCATCAAGGCATGAACAATGGCAGCTAACTCAAGGTCATGGACAGGGTAATTCTTCTCATGTATCTTCAACTGTCTGGACGCGTAGGCAATCACCCTACCGTCCTGCATCAACACCGCTCCAAGGCCAACTCGCGATGCATCACAATAAACTGTATAAGACCCCGAACCAGTAGGCAATATCAAGATTGGGGCTGTGGTCAAAGCTGTCTTGAGCTTCTGAAAGCTCGCCTCACACTCCTCTGTCCACTGAAATGGAGCACCCTTCTGGGTCAATCTAGTTATAGGGAGTGCAATCGATGAAAACCCCCCGACAAAATGGCGGTGGTAACCCGCCAAGCCAAGGAAACTGCGAATCTCTGTAACTGAAGACGGCCTGGGCCAACTCTGCACGGCCTCTACCTTCTTCAGATCCACTCGAATGCCCTCACTCGATACCACGTGGCCTAAGAATGCCACAGAACTCAACCAAAATTCACATTTTGAGAACTTTGCATACAACTTCTTCTTTCTCAAGGTCTGAAGCACTGTCCTCAGGTGCTGCTCATGATCTTACTGACTCCGAGAGTAAACAAGAATATCATCTATGAAAATAATGATGAACGAGTCGTGATATGGCCCGAACACACTGTGCATCAAATGCATAAATGATGCGGGGGCATTAGTCAGCCTGAATGACATAACTAGAAACTCTTAATGGCCATACCGGGTCCTGAAAGCAGTCTTCGGGATATCCGGCTCCCAAATCTTCAACTGATGTTAACCTGAGTGCAAATCAATCTTAGAAAATACATTTGTGCCCTGAAGCTAGTTAAATAGATCATCAATACGAGGCAAGGGATAACGTTTCTTCACTGTAACCCTGTTCAACTGGAAATAATCAATACACATGCGCATAGAACCATCTTTCTTTTTCAAATAAGACAGGAGCATCCCAAGGTGAAACACTGGGTCGAATAAAACCCTTATCAAGCAATTCTTGTAACTGATCCTTCAACTCCTTCAACTCAGGAGGAGCTATACGGTACGGAGGAATGGAAGTGGGTTGAGTTCCAGGCAACAAATCAATGCCAAAATCAATGTCTCTATCGGGCGGCATGCCCAGAAGATCAGCTGGAAACACATCGGGATAATCCCGTACCACTGGAACTGAATAAACAGAAGGGGTATCAATACTGACATCTCTCACATAAGCCAAATACGCGGCACACCTCTTCTCAACCATACACTGAGCTCTAAGAAAAGAGATAACTCTACTGGGAGTGTGATATAAAGTACCACTCCACTCAACACGCGGAATACCTAGCATAGCCAGTGTCACGGTCTTGGCGTGACAATCAAGAATAACATAATGAGGCGACAACCAGTCCATGCCCAAGATAATATCAAAAATCCACCATATCGAGTAACAATAAATCCGCACTGGTCTCAAAACCACGAATAGTAACCAAACACGACCAATAAATGCGGTCCACAACATGAGAATCTCCCACAGGAGTCGAAACATAAACAGGAGAACCCAAAGAATCTCGGGCTATACCCAAATACGGAGCAAAATAAGAAGACACATAAGAATACGTGGAGCTTGGATCGAATAGAACTGATGCATCTCTGTGGCAAACCAGTATAATACTTGTGATGACAGAATCGTAGGCAATAACCTCGGTACGAGCAGGAATAGCATAATATATGGCCTGGCCTCCCCCTCGAGGGTGACCTTTACCTCCCCGATCTCCGCCCCTGGCTGGCTGGGCAGATGGGGTAGTAGCTGGAACTGTGATCATGGCCTGAGAACTCTGCTGAGCACGGTGTGGCTGAAAAGTTTGTGAAGATGCACCCCTACCAGGTCTGGGGCAGTCCCTAACCATATGGCGTGTATCACCACACTCGAAACAAGCTCTGGGAGGACGTGGTGACTGTGACTGGCTAGGGCCTGGTCTGCTAGACTGACCTCTGAAAACACCCCGCGCAGGATCGCGCTAGAAACTGGAGGTGCATAGTAAGGCTCCTGAGGCCTGGGTGGAGCGGGGGTACCGCTGGCTGCTGGAAGAGCTGAATGAACTGGGTGGACCATATAACGCCTACCATGACGACCTGCTGCTGGGGTACGGGTATCAGAGTAATGGCCCGACTCTCGAGATCTCTTGGCCTCTCTCCCCCCTCGCTCCCTAGCGAGCATACCCTCGATCCTCCTAGCAATGCTCACTACCTGCTGATAAGGAATGTCCATCTCCAACTCTGATCCATGCTAGATCTGATGGGTGGGATAAGACCCTCAATGAACCGGCGCACCCTCTCACGTATAGTAGTAACCAAAACCGGTGCATGCCTAGCCAATCTGGTGTAACGGATAGTGATGCGAGACTAAATTGCATAGTTTAACATGTGATATACCTTACATTTTATGCGCATTAATGATAAAATTACACTTGTTATGTGCTTAATGGAGTTTATTTCATGTGTAGGTGAAGTGGAGATGGAAACGGAGCTAAAAGGATGCAAATACGTCGAAAAATACGCGAAAGGAGACACCCGGGCGATAGCCGGGCGACAGAGCCAAACACACTGACCCTGCCTGGCGTTAGCCAGGCGTTTGGGCTGAAACGCCAGCCTCTACCTAGCGTTAGCCAGGCGTTTGGGCTGAAACGCCAGCCCTGGCCTGGCGTTAGCCAGGCGTTTGGGTCCAAACGCCAGGGTCCCCAGTCGGCCAGAAATCGAGTTTTGACGGGTTTAAGTGTTTTCTAATTGAAATAGAAGTCTCCTACACGGTTAGGGTTCACCCTAAACCTATAAATAGACTCCTAAAACACAACTACAAAGGGAGATTCACAGGGATACACAGAGATTCGAGTTTAGAGTGAATCCAAGGCAAAACATCAATTTGTACATATTTTCTTCCTTACTTTGTAGTTCAATTATGCAAGTTGTTTTAGATTTTATTCTTTTGAACATGTTTAGCTAATTTTTGGTAGAACCCGTTGGGGAATAAACTTATTGTGATATTAATATAGCTTTGATTGGTTGATTAAACTCTATTTGTTCAACTACGTTCTTGTTGTAGTTGATTGAAGGGCCCTCAATTAGCTGTGCCTATTTATTATGTATCTACTTGAGAGAGAGTGCATATTTAGGTAATTGTTTGAACAACACCACTCCCAGAGTATAGACGAAAGTCATAACCGAGGGTTTAGAGGTTGGATTAGAGATAACGATACTTCGGGTGCAATCTAAGTGAACTGTAATGCAATCTAGCTAGCGTAACTTGAGAGAGTGCGTCTAGTAAATTATCATAATTACTTGAGAGAGATTTATGGTAGATAGAGTGTTCATGATTGATAGAGACGATTAATCAAGCTATAAGAAGTATCCGAGAAGTAAGTTCACCAGCGGGGGAAACCATAACCTTAGATTTTTATTACAATTGTTTATACATTAGCGTAAGTTAATCTTTAGTTTTAATATTTAGTATTAGAATTAGTTAAACAACACAAATTGATATTCAAAAGTCTTGAGAAA
>ML432890.1:9336-33990 GCA_005239525.1 Nicotiana knightiana
CGCACGGAATTTTTTTTTTATATATTTTCAATTTTAGTTTATTCATTTTTCGGTTTATAGGTTCGAAATTTTACAAGTTCCAAAGTTATGAGTTTGGAGGTTTATGTGTTTGAAAGTTTACAGGTTTAGAAATTATAAAATTTACGGGCTCGAAATTTCGCGGTTTCGAAAGTTTAGCGGTTCGGAAGTTTATGAAATTTGTGAGTTCGGAAAGTTGTTGGTTCGAAAGTTTATGGCTTCATGTTTATTATATCTAAATTATTTATGAATACTCTTGAGAAGTTATTTTCCTTAATTTGCACACTAAACACCGAAAAACGAATAAGATTACTACTCCCTCCGTTTCAATTTAGATGAGGTAGTTTGACTTGGCACGGAGTTTAAGATAAAACAAAAAAGAAGACTTTTGTAACTTGTGTTCTTAAAAAGCTTATGGGGTAAAAGTTTTGTGGGCCATGACATTTGTGCGGTTATAAAAGCTTCTCATTAAGAGTAAAATGGGTAAAATGAAGAGTTTAAAGTTGAATTATTTTCAAATTTAGAAATGTGTCATTTATTTTGGCACAGACTAAAAAGAAAAGTGCCTCATCTAATTTGAAACGGAGGGAGTACTTGTTTTCCAAGAAAACGTTTTCTTGGAAAAAAATTTCCACGGAAAATATTTTTCGTTATTCCAAACACACCCATAGTATCCTTAACTTTATAAGTATTATGTAAATATTAAGGACATGGTGTCCATAACTTCATAGTGTTGTGTAAATATTAAGGATAAAGTGTCATGTATTTGCACCTTTCGTTGTTAAACTTTAGGACATCATGTCCTTAACTTTATATGTGCAGTGTAAATGTTAAGGACATCGTGTCCTTATACACAGCACTTATAAAGAAAGGGTAAAAATATCTTTTCATATTAATTTTAATCGAGTAATGGCTATTTTCGCTCGTACTAAAATATTGGATAAAAAGTAAATACCATCTCAAAAAGTGGTTATCCCACGCTATTTCTACCAGGTTGTATGTACTTTAAAAAAAGTCGGGGCCGAAGAAATAGCTATAATGAGCAAAAAGTTAAAACAAAACAGAAAAGGGCTACAAATGTCCCTGAACTATCGGGAAAAGTCCAAATACATCCTTTGTCCACCTATTTTGCGAAGCATATCCCTATATTTACCTTTCTAGATCATTTATGCCCTTCAAACTAACAGAAATTTTCTGTTTTTTATTTTTTAGTTATTTATTATGTGGCGAATTCTTATTGAACAAAATTAAAATGCGAGTCTGCCTTGATCTGATTTCAGTCGCAAATGCAACAATATTTATGCAAATGCGAACCTTGCCCTCATCGCATCTGCGGGCTTCTCTTCGCAAAAGCGAAGCCGACCCAGCCCCCTCCCTCTTTGCAAATGCGAGTCTGACTTCACATTTGCGATCAAGTCCTCGCAAATGCGAGATCAACACACCTGATGCACCAGCTATATTTTCTAAGTCTAAGCCACTCTGTAACCTATCTGAAACTCACTCGAGCCTTTGGGGATCTAAACCAAATATACACACAAGTCTAAAAATATTATACGAACTTGCTCGCGCGGTCAAATCTCCAAGATAACACCTAAAACTACGAATTGAGCACCAAACCAAAAGAAAATTTCAAGAAAATTTTAAAACTTTTATTTCAACAACCGGATGTCTGAATCACGTCGAACCAACTCCGTTTTTCACCAAATTTGACAAACAAGTCGTAAATATAGCAATGAACCTCTACTGGGTTTCGGAACCAAAATACGAACCCGGTATCAAAAAATTCAAACATTGATCAAACGTTTAGATTCATTAAGCCTTTAAACTTTTAAATTTCAACAAAATGCGATAACTCGAGCTAGGGACTTCCAAATTCGATTACGGGCATACGCTTAAGTCCCAAATCACGATACGGACCCATCGGGGCCATCAAAATACGGATCCGAGTCTGTTTGCTCAAAACATTGACCAAAGTCAACTCAAATGGGTTTTGAGGCAAAATTTTCATATTTTTATCGGTTTTTAACATAAAAGCTTTCCGAAAAAGTACATGGACTACGCACACAAATCAACGAGGGCTAAAATGAGGTACTTTAGGCTTCGAAACACAAAATTAGGTTCTAAAGCATGAGATGAGCTATCGGGTCATCACATAATACATCATGTGGGAATACTCGTGCCCTCAAACTACCAAGAAAAGTGTAAATGCTCAAAACGAACAGTCGGGTTGTTACATCTTCCACCACTTAAACATACGTTCGTCCTCGAACGTGCTAGGAGTCGATTCAAAGTTATCAAATCATGGTGTAACCTTACTATGCATATACCCAGGGGTGATCCCACGTCACCCTGATCCATATAAGCCTGCCAACGCAACATAACTAGAGATCTTTACTTCAACCTTAGTCCTTAAACCTTAAAAGACAATCTCTAACATCCCGAATTCATTACAAGACCCGAATCTCACATCTACACACTGTATAAGCTTGAACAAGCTGTATTATGCCATAACCATAACCCCAAGATGTAATCACATGGTACACCCCATCACTCAGACACTCACAGCAGGAACTGCTGACCACCATTACTGTCCAAAAATAAATATGGTGCCGGTAGCAAACCTCATATCGATTAGAGCCTCGTTCAAAACCTTCATAACATGTTGATGATGAAAGAAACGCACATAACCTCTTAACCACTTATCTCATCAATAAGCCAAGAGACTCACCCGTCCGAACAGGTTCATTGCCGAAATTCTCAGCAAAATATAGTATTATTCTTCCAAACCTTCCTCATCCCAATACAATAATGCAAATATCAAGTCTAGAAACCTCATCTCAGCCAATACAAGTAGCCCCATCGACAAGTATCAAAAATAATCATATGGAGCCCCACACAATACGGTCCCGAACACCAACAAGTAATAATTCAGATATGACAGATAATAGTTTAAATAAGAAGACTACTAAACAGTTAAGCAACAGTGAAATTTTAGCATTTCCTATGAACTATTTTCAACAAGGTGAAACCAAAACAACACGAAGTAAGCATGAGGAGTTACATTTCATCACAATATCGTTACAGCGCGTAACCCGACCTCATCATATCAATCCACATAGGGTACCCATCCGAGCCATAACACTCGGGCTCGCTGATCACATGTGTGTCAATATCAAGCACAATCCAGGTACTATTTTAGATTTTAAACACTAGATTTTCTCTCTTTAATCAAGTATTATGAATTCTATCTTAGTTTCTTCTTTAATTTCTTCATTTTCTATAAGTAGCTAAATCCTTAGCTAGAGTTTTGACACAACCCATGGGTACTTAATGGGTTATTAGTTTAGGGTTTATTTATGATCGGATGTATGATATTTAGCCTTATTCTTGCTTAAATTCTAGAATTAATGGTTGCAAACATTGATTCATGCCAAATTGACTTATTCTCTACGTGAGAAAGTGAGACTAAGTCTTGGAAAACTTGGCTAACTAGGAATTGGGGTGAACTCAAGAAATTGATAGCCCCAATTAAAGGGTTGAACCTAGAGATAGTAAGACCCGACTAGAGCAACTATCACTTGTTTCATGAAATACCCATTTGGACTTGAGAAAGCCAAATTAGGCAAAATTACTCAAAATACCGAGAGGGATAGAGTGAGTAATTGTGTGTGATTATTANATTGTGTGTGATTTTTATGTCAGCTCTAAATCTGTTAGGTAACCAACTAGGCGGAAGTCACAACCCTAGATCTTTTATCACTTGAAAAATAACCAAAAACCCAACATTCTCTCTTAGCTTTACAATTACAATGAATAGTTTAAAAGTAGAAGTATAAAAAACAATTGAAAATGTGGAAGTATAATCTAGGGCATATCATACATTCACACTAGGTATATACTTAATCCCACATCTTGCTCCTTGTGGATTCGACCCGACTTGCGTTGGGTTTTTATTATTGCTTCGGTCGCCTCACAACATGTATTTGTGGTGTGAGTTTGGGCGAGATCAATGTTTGGCACCGTTGCCGGGGATCGAACCCGGGTCACCTGCGTGACAGGCGGGAATACTTACCACTATACTACAACGACATTGTACTGGTGTGAGTTTGGGCGAGATCAATTTTTGGCGCCGCTGCCGGGGAGCAAAACAGATTTAGCTATATATCCAGGTTTGTGTACGATTTGTCTCATTTTCCTTTCGAGTCACTAATTTTATTTTTGAATTGATTATAGGTACAAAAATGGCTCTCAACAATGAGCCCCCCGGGAATTTTCCATTAGGGGAGGAAGTGGACGATGATCAAGGTGATGAGGTTCACCCCGAACTTCAAGCAAATAGGCGAGGTCGACCGCCTCATGACAACATTCCCAACCCTCCCCCACCTCCGCCAAGAGTGGTTGCACTCCAGGTATTGCCGAATGAAGGTTATGCCAGTGCCACAATCCCGCCCCGCATTAGGGCGGGCAACTTCCAAATCACCAATGTGATGTTTACCCTCCTTGAGCAACGGGGATTCTTCACCGGGGCTCCGAGTCAAAATGCTTACAAGCATCTCAAAGGGTTCGTAGATACCTGTTGGGGGAGCAAGCAAACCAATATTTCTGAGGATGCGCTACGGTTGAGGATTTTTCCCTTTTCTCTACTGGGAAAGGCATTGGACTGGTTAGAGAGACTTCCCAATCATTCCATCCATACATGGGATGAGTTGGGGAAAAATTCATTGACAAATTCTTCTCTCCGGGGCATATGGCTACATTGCGGGATGAGATTCTTGCGTTCAAGCAAGAACCTAATGAGCCATTGCACGAGATTTGGGAAAGATATCGTACCATGGGTAAAGAGTGCCCAAATAATGATATGATTGAGGTCATGATCCAACAAACCTTCTACAGGGGCACAACAAATCAATGTGTGGTAAATCAACTCGCCAGTGGGAACTTCATAACAACGCCATATGCTGAAGCATGTGAAGTTTTGGACGAGATGGAGAATACCTCATCGGCGTGGCAAAATAGAGCCAATGTTCCTCAAGGTGACCCGAAAGTCATTCACCTACACAAGGAACTACATGATCATGGGAAAGCAATTACCGAGTTTACAATCATTATGAATCAATTGGAAAAGCTCAGCTTCAACAAGTTCAAGGGCTGAAGAAAGTGAATGCGATGGAAGGTGTAAATATAATGATGAACAAGAGACGGAAAAAAGGTCAACAAGTACAAAACCGTCCGGAACAATTTATGCAAGATGATAGTGGATATGACCAAGGTGATCCGTACAATGAACAAGAAGAAGAAGTGAATATGTCAACAATTATCAAGGTCAAAGAAATGATGCTCAAGGACAAAATCAACAACAACGGAGATCCCAAGGAAATTAAGGAAATTGGAACAATCAAGGCCACCAAGGCAATTGGAGTGGTGGTAACAACAATCAAGGTAATTGGGGGAATAACTATAATCAAGACTATTGGAATAATCAAGGTAACCAAGGAAATTGGGGAGGAAATAATCAAAGCAATTGGGGTGGCAACAACCAAGGGGATTGGAACAATAATAAACAAAGGAATCGGGGGTCGGGCTTTCAAAGGCCCCCGATGTATCAACAACCAGGAAACCTGCCTCCATATTCGTCTCAAGGTTCTAGTTCTTCCAATAATGAGATGGGACGGATTGAAATTATGTTCAAACAAATGATTGGAAAAAATGCCGACTCTGATGCTCACTTAGCCTCCCACAACACTTCAATCCGCAATTTGGAGATACAAATTGGCCAAATCTCATAAGATTTAAACACTCGTCCTAAGGGGGCACTACCTAGTGATACGGTGGTGAACCCGAAGGGTGGGAACAATACGGGACATGCTATGGCCGTAACCACGAGGAGCGAAAAATGTGCATAGGCCTCTACCTCAAACTAAAGAAGAGTTGTGGATGATGATGTGTTGGTCCAAGAAGATGAGATTCCAAGTAATGTGGTTCAAGCTAATGAAGAAATGAGGATAGATATTGATGAAAGTGTGGAGGAGACCCAAGAAGAAGTGAACCCGTCTAGGGAGCACGTGATTGACATACCAGTACCTAGTGCCAAAGGACAAGGCACCAATGCCAAGGCCTCCTCCTCCATACCCTCAAAGGATCGCAAAGCAAAATAGTGAGAACCAATTCAAGAAGTTTATTGACATGATAAAGAGTTTGTTTAACAATGTGTCGTTGGTTGAGGCATTGGAACAAATGTCCGGTTAAGCAAAGTTCATGAAGAATTTGGTGACAAAGAAAAGATCAATGAATTGTGAGATTATCAAGATGACACATCAAGTGAGTGTTATTGTGCACTCAATGGCTCCGAAATTAGAAGATCCCGACGCTTTACAATCCCTTACACTATTGGGAGCGCCGACTTTGCCAAAACTCTATGTGGTTTAGAGGCAAGTATCAACTTGATGCCCTACTCTATGTTCAAAACTTTGGGAATTGGGCAACCAAGACCCACTCTATGAGGTTGCAAATGGCGGATCGGATTATGAAGAGACCATTCGGTATTATCGATGATGTGTTAGTTCGTGTTGATAAGTTCATCCTTCCGGCGAACTTTGTGATTCTTGACTGTGAGGTTGACTTTGAGGTGCCTATTATCTTGGGTAGACCTTTCCTTGCTACGGGGAAGGCTCTATTCGATGTGGAAGCTGGTGAACTCACTTTCCGGGTGGGTGATGAAAAAGTGGTTTTCCATGTGTGCAAATCGATGAGGCAACCAAATAGCAACGAAGTTTGTTTGTTTATGGACTTAGTGATCGAAGTTATTGTTGATGATGCTTGTGCTGTGATGAATGTTGATGACACCTTGGAAGCTGTGTTGCTCAATCATGATGATGATGAGAACTGTAAGACTCCTCCAACAAAGCCCTCAATCGAGGAGCCTCCCACTTTGGATTTAAAGCCTTTGCCTTCACACCTCATGTATGAGTTTCTTGGGCCATGCTCTGCGTTACCTGTTATTCTTTCCTCTTGCTTGATAAACGTGCATGTAGACTCTACTTTGGTGGTGCTCCAAAATAGGAACAAAGCTATAGGATGGACATTGGCGGATATTACGCCTTTTGCATAGCCCCGCCTTTTGCATGCACAAGATTATTTTGGAGGAGGATTCCAAACGTTCCATTGAACATCAAAGAAGATTAAATGACGCAACACAAGAGGTGGTAAAGAAAGATATCATTAAGTGGTTGGATGTCGGGGTTGTGTACCCCATTTTCGATAGCTCGTGGACCTCTCTAGTGCAATGTGTCCCAAAAAAAGGGGGCATGACTGTGATAACAAATGACAAGAATGAATTGATCCCTACAAGGACTGTCACTGGGTGGAGAGTGTGCATGAACTATTGGAAGCTCAACAAAGTCACTTGGAAAGATCACTTTTCGTTTCCATTTCTTGATCAAATGCTTGATAGGTTGGACAGACGTGCTTTTTGTTGCTTCCTTGATTGATACTCCGGCTACAATCAAATTCTTATTGATCGTGAGGACTAAGAGAAGATTACTTTCACTTTCCCCTATGGTACTTTCGCATTCTCCCCGATGCCATTTGGTTATGCAATGCACCGACGACTTTTCAATGGTGTACGATGTCCATCTTCACCAACATGGTGGAGGATTATCTTGAGGTCTTCATGGATGATTTTTTTGTGGTGGGGAATTCTTTTGATGAGTGCTTGAATAATTTGGACAAGGTATTGGCAAGATGTGAGGAAACAAACTTGGTTTTGAATTGGGCGAAGTATCACTTTATGGTCGAGGAAGGCATAGTACTCGCCACAAAATTTTAAAGCATGGTATTGAGGATGATAAAGCAAAAATTAAAGTGATCTCCAACCCCTCCCCCCCCACACACACACACACATCCGCGAAGGGAGTGAGGAGCTTTTTGGGCCATGCATGGTTCTATCGTCGATTCATCAAGGATTTTTTTAAGGTGGTAAACCCCTTGTGAAAATTTTTGGAGAAAGATGCCAAGTTCCATTTCAATGAAGATTGTATGGGGGCATTCAAATTTCTCAATTCAAGTTGACTACTACTCCTATTATCACTGCACCGAATTGGAGCTTACCTTTTGAACTCATGTGTGATGCAAGTGATTTGGCATTAGGAGTGGTATTAGGGCAACGTATCAACAAAATCTTCCATCGGTCTACTATGCGAGCAAGACCATGAATGATGCCCAAGTCAACTACATAGTGACTGAAAAAGAGCTCCTTGTTATTGTCTTTGTTATGCAGAAGTTTCGCCCGTACTTGATGGGTACAAAGGTGATTGTTCACACTGACCATGCGACACTTCAATATTTGATGAACAAGAAAGATTCTAAATCAAGACTAATGCGGAAGGTACTTCTTTTGCAAGAGTTTGATCTAGAGATTCAAGACTGCAAGGGTAGTGAAAACCAAGTGGCAGACCACTTGTCTCGTCTAGAGGAAGAGGGGAGGCCACATGATGGCCTTGAGATAAATGATTCATTTCCCGAAAAGAAACTCCTAGCCATTTCTATAACTGTGATGCCATGGTTCGCCGACTTAGCCAATTATCTTATGAGTGGCATTGTACCGAATGAGTTCTCTTCAAACCAAAGAAAGAAGCTCAACTGGGATTGCCTTGACTATTATTGGGATGAGCCTTATCTCTTCCGGATTTGTACCGATGGTGTGATTCGACGTTGTGTACCGGAGGAAGAACAAATGGATATTCTTGAGGTTTGCCACTCTTCACCATATGGTGGTCACCATGGTGGAGCGAGAACGACTACAAAAGTGTTGAGTCGAGGATTCTATTGGCCTACTCTTTACAAGGATGCTAGTTATCTCGTCAAGCATTGTGATGAATGTCAAATGGCCGGTGGGATTTATAAGAAAAATGAGATTCCCCTCACCACTATCTTGGAGATTGACACTTTTTATGTGTGGGGCATTGATTTCATGGGTATGTTCGTGAGCTCTTGTGGGAACACTTACATATTGGTAGTTGTGGATTATGTGTCAAAGTGGGTTGAAGCCATGGCTTTGACCAACAATGAAGCTCGGAGTATAGTGGCATTTTTGAAAAAGAACATCTTCACAAGGTTTGGTACTCCAAGGGCCATTATTAGTGATAGGGGATCGCACTTTTGCAACAAAGCTTTTGATACTTTACTCACAAAGTATGGTGTCACTCACAAAGTGTCGACCCCCTATCATCCTCAAGCAAGTGGACACGTTGATGTCTCCAACCGGGAGATTAAGAGTATTTTGTCAAAGACAGTGAATGCCAACCAGACGGATTGGTCGAAGAAACTTGATGATGCTCTTTGGCCTTATAGGGCGGCTTACAAAACACCAATTGGTGTGTCTCCATATCTGTTAGTGTTCGGGAAAGGTTTTCACTTATCGGTGGAACTTGAGCACAGCTATGTGGGCATTGAAGAAGCTTAATCTTGAATGGGATATCGACACCAACTTAAGGGTGACACAATTTAATGAGCTTGATGAATTCCGGTTTCATGCATATTCAAGTTCGTCCTATACAAGGACAAGATGACGTATCTCCATGACAAGTACATCCAGAATAAAGAGTTCAAAGAAGGTGATCATGTGCTATTATTTAACTATCGGTTGCGGATGTTTCCGGGAAAGTTGAAGTCCAAGGGGAGTGGTCCATTTGAAGTTGTGCATGTGACACCCTTTGGTTCATTAGACTTGAAGAACAAAAATGATGAAGTGTTTAGAGTCAATGGTCACCGGGTGAAACATTATCTTGGCAATGTTGATGATGGCCACGTTGTGGCATTACTTTATTTCAAGTGATTGATGGTAACATGCATCGTGACGCGATGTTAAATCAGGCGCTTATTGGGAGGCAACCCATATTTCTTTTCATTCTTTTTATTTTCTTCCTTTTAGTTAGGTTTTGTATTGAGCTAACTGGTTTTGAAGTGAATTGCAGGAATGAGTGTGCATTGCAGGGACGATCTGGAAAAATTGGCCAAGTGTTGATATCATGCGGACCGCGCCAAAATTGTGTGAACCGCACAAAAATGGATGCAACCGCAGAGAAGGGTCTGCAGTCGCACAATTCTTTGTGCGACCGCACAACTGGAGACCCAAATCACCAACTCTTTAAAGTTTGGTTTTGCAGGAAAGTGGCCAAAATACGGCCGCACACAAGATTATGCGGACCGCACAGGAATATGCGGCCGCACTCTTTTTTGTGCAGATCGAAGAAGCTAAGTTCCACAACACGTAAAGAGTGCGGACCACACTCAAAATTGTGCGGAGGCACTCAGGTAAGTTTTTGACCGACTTGGTCAAAGTATAAATAGGGCTTTTCACCACTATTCACACTTTACACTCTCTGAACTCTCAAGCCCTAGAAAACATTGTACATCACAAAATAGTTCTCCAATCACACTCAGTTCATCAAGTTAGTTTCTCACCTGCATCACTCACTACTTGTATGTTCAATCCATGTTAGATTTTTCTCCATTTTTCTTAATTTTTTGTTTTTGTTTTCTTTGATTAATTTAGTTATTTTTAGGCCTAAAAATGTCAAATGTGCTTAGTATGTGCTTAAAACTCATGTGGGTAGTTTCATACATGTTCATTAGGGACTGAGTAAACCACTAATATTGTCAATTTGTGCATACCATGTTTAATTTGTGAAAAAATTACAAGAACCCTAAGTTTAGTGTCGTAACTATTTGAATTGTGCGACCGCACACATTTTCCGCATAACTGTTAAATAGGGTAAAGTTGGTGCTTGAAATATGCAGACCGCACTCAAAATTTGGCGGTCCGAAGATAAATTATGTGGTCGCATAAAAATGTGTGCGACCGCACTCTTAAACTTCAGAAAATCAGAAAACTCAGGTCTGGACTTGTATGGTCGCACTCAAAATTTTGCAGTTCGTACACTCAATTATGCGGTCCGCACATTAGGGTGTGCGACCACATTTCAAAATTGTGCGATGTGCACTAGACATTCTGCGGCCGCACTCAGAATTGTACGGTCCACATTGTCTCTTTTAGTGACTGTTGTGTTGTAACTGTTCTACAAATGTTTGACTTGTTTCTGAACTCAAATGACCTATATGCTTTTGCAGACAATGGTTAGACCACGTGGTAGAGCCTATACATCAAAAGGGAAAGGTGAATCCTCCCGAGGCAGAGGTAAAGGCACTCACCCACTGGGAGTGCAGTCAAAGCCGATTGCTAAAAAACCGACCATCGGGAGAGGAAGGGACACAAAGCCCTCAGAATCCAGCTCCTATGAACCATCAAGGGAAGCCTCCGAGGGTCATTCTATGGAGGTCTAGCCTGAGGCCCAATCCCAACCACCTCAACCCACTGGGCGCTATCAATTGCGCAATGAACCTACATCCAGCTCTTCTGAGCGTTCTGGTACGGGAAGCCAAGGTTTTGAGCCTACTCTTCACCTACTCCTCTGGCACCAGTGGCTATTGATGTTGATGATGATGATGTCCCAGATGATGGGAGAGGGGGAAACACTCAAGTGGGTGGCCTTGAGAGGTCAAAGAAGAAAGAAATTTGGGAAGATAGATTCGTAAGCTTGACATCATTTAACATATTCCGGGAATTGTGGCCCATGATATCGCTCACACTTGAGCGACAGTTCTTGATGAAGGATTTGGATATTCACAATCCAAATAGCCTTAGATATTTTGGGATAGAAAGGGGTGGAAGTGGCTCACACGCAGTGTCTTAGATGCAAATGAGCACTTGGTCAGGGAGTTCTACGCCAATGTGGCTCATATCAAGAAGGGGACCAAAGTGACTAAAGTGAGAAATATGAAAGTCCGCTTCGGCGCTTGCTCTTTGAACACCTGTGTGGGATTTGAAGAAGTGGAAGTAGTCCAGTACCTAGAGAAGTTGGCTCTGGGTGAAGCAGCTTGCCCTTGGCTAGCTGAGATTTTGGCTGCTCGAGGACCACCACCACCATGGATTACAACTGGAGTTCCTATCATCCGGGCCATCCTCAACTTTGAAGCTAAAGGGTGGAAAACCTTTGTGTGTAGCCTGATTGACCCGAGTCTGAATGAAAACAACCTCCATCTTCCCCGAGCAGTTCCGGTGGCTTCTATTATGGTGGGGTACCAGATCAATGTGGGTGCCATCATGTCTACCAACATCACATTGGTGGTCCGAAAAAGTGAAAAGTCCTACCCCTATCCGAACACCCTCATAAAGTACGTCAATAATGCCAAGGTGGAGCCAAAGCCATATGACACAAAGGTAAAAGTTCAGAAGCCTTTTTCATGGTATCACTTGCAGGGTGCAAACAACCCAAAGTTCAAGGGTAAGGACACTGCCACTGTTGGTCATTCTAACGAGCCATCAATGGTAGGTTCATAGGCTGCTGCTGAGCCATCTACAACTCCCATGCCTTCCACAATAGCCGGACCTTCAACCAGGACATCCGCCAGGCCACCACCTTCATCTTCCAGGCCATCAGGTTCAGTTCCAGTGCTAGCTTCATCCACCAATCCTCTCACTGCGTTGCGAGTCTCCCAAACTTTGGCAAGCCTCAACAACTGGATGCAGACAACCACTTCTAAGTTGTCTGACATATCCAGTACTGTTGCAGCGTAGTCCTCTACTCCAGCAGTGCCACGGGTGCCTCTGTCAGTGGAGGATTCATTGAAGAATATTCTGGACAACCAGAAGAGTATCATGGACACGCTGGTAGCTCATGGGGGTGCTATTGAGGAGTTGTCCAAGCAAGTGAAAAATTTGAGAAAATCCAGGCTTTGAAGAAAGCAGCGGAGAGTTTGAGAAAGGATATGACGAAGTTAGCAGCAACATGTGATCTGCCCTTTGACCTACTGATGGAGACAGATCCATCAGTACCAGTTGAACCAACAACACCATCAATAGAGGCACCATCAGCAGAGGCATCAACTGGCTAGTCTGACAAGCCAGATCTCATAGCCCCCACTACTGAGGAGATGCTTCAGATGCTCACCAACCTTGTTGTCCCTCAGCCCGGTGATGATGAAATTCAGTTAGAGGAGACCGAGGGTGGTAATGCTGCCAGTCACCCCGATACCACATATGGAGTTTTGTTTACTCTCTCTCCTCTTACGTTTTGATTTTGCTAAGCATTGAGGACAATGCTTGTTCTTTTTCTGGGGGGTGCGTCTATTTTGGTATTTTGGATGACTTTTTGATGACATTTGATTACATTTGGGCTTGTAATAACTTAAATACTCTTTCTTTTCTTTTACTTTTATTTTAATTTTCTCCCTCATTATGTATACATTCATCCCTCTTGTATATATTTTATCTTCCTCGGTTTGTATATTTGTTTGCGTTACTTTCGGTAGTTTATTTCATAGCTTCTTCATTTTGTTTTCTTAATAGTATAGCTTCTTAGTTACTTTATTAGCTTCTTTTTATGTTTTGGTGAACAATAAGCCTTTGGTTTTCTTAATGCCACGGTTCTTTCCAAAGGTAGGTCGTGTGTGAACTGGGTGGCTCTTCCCTATGATGGATGGCGTGACAACCTTCTTAAGGGATTAAGTTAGTTTTTTTATGTTTAGGTAGAAACATGTAGTATTAATGAATAAATAAGGGTAAATCATGCTTCACTTGGTACCAACACACTTAACTACGCGCTTATGGTTAAAATAAGTTTTTGTAAAGAAATAGTTCTAGTTAGTGACCTTGTGACTCTTGTGTTGAATTAGGTAATCATTGAGTGGTTTAGTTGAACCATTAGCAAATTTCAATCGTGAATGCAGTTGTTGTAGGCCCTCGACTCTATTCTCTTTAACAATACGATTGTGTGAGAGGCGAGGTATTTTTTTACAAGTCCAAGTACCCGTGCGAATGGTCTAAAACTTGCCCCGAATGTGTTTCTAGGCGAAATTCTAAGTTAGCTTGGCTTGAGAAGTGATTGTAGGCTCTCCTTAACCCGTTTTGAAATCTTCCAAGGCACACCAATGATATCATCCTTAGTAAACCCTTTTAAGCCTAAAGCCTCTTTTATTCGATAACTACGTTACAAGTCATTACCCGTTTTGTAGTGACCCTCTCTTGGCACCCAAACTTTCTTTAGCACTCATGTGATTCAAATGGAAAAAACATAAGTTTGGGGGACAGATGAGGAGTTTAAAGATGGTTTCAAGACATAAAAAGAGAAAAAAAAAATAAGAATAGGAAAGTCAAGGAAAAAGAAAGGAAGAACAAAAGAAAAAAAAAGTGAATAATGTGAAAGGGTTGAAAAGATGCAAAAGAAAGCAAAAGTTCAAAGCATGGAGAAAACAAAGAAGGAGAATATGAATAACATGACAAATAAAGAGATGTCAAGTCTATCTAACCCCCCTAAGGGAAAATAAAATGACTCAAAGGGTCGCAAAGTAAGAGCCAAAAAGAGAATATGAAGTGCTAAAGGAAAGATGAACTAATTCAATTCCGATATTTCCCTCCTTAGTCCAAAAGCCTTCACTACATGCCAAACAACCCTACGTGATTTCATGCCAAGCAAGCTTACGTTAATGGTGATCTACACGAGGGGCAAGCATATGGTACTTAGAGTCGGGCTTGTGACATTCTTTTGAGAATGATGAGAGAATCTTTCTCGAGTCATTGAATTGAGTTCTTCATTTGAGTGAGATGAGCTTCTGGAGAGTATATGAGGAGCAGTTTGGGATCCACAACGACTTGCATGAAAGTACGAGCTTCCTTGATGAACAAAGTCAACCCTTGATGCTCAAGCATCACATTAGAGCCATTTGTGCTTCAACATTCAAATCATAGGCTTGTTAATGATTCATGGGCGTGTGGGTAATTGTTGGTCCCAATTGATTTGTGTTTTCCCCAACTTAGGCCAGCTGAAATAGCCCTTTTCTAGTGGAGGCGGGAATTGCCTTAACTGCTTGAGGACAAGCAAAAGCTTAAGTTTGGGGGAATTGATAAGTAGGGATTTTGACCGCTTATTTGCTCTCTTTTACTTGCGTTTTGGCTAAAAAATGCTTAAAGGTATTCTCAAATAATAATGAAATATGCTTTCTTGCAGGGATATTGGGAAACGAGCCACATAAGTAAAAGTCAACTCAAAAAGGAGTAAAAAATTGGACAAGGACCAAAATAAGGCAAAAAGGGTCACAGTTTGGACCACACAATACTATGTGCGGCCGCAAACTCTAAAGGAGCATTGATGGAATTTCCTCACAGAGTGCGAACAACACAATTATTGTGTGGCCGCAGAAAAGAAGATTAAGAGAACATGTTTGAAGATGTGTGGACCGCACTATTATTGTACGACCGTAGGAGGCCAAAGTGCGGTCGCACTCATAAATGCGCGATCCGCAGAATGCAGTCCATCCCTAGTCCAACTTGAAGTGTGCGACCACACTCATAAATGTGCGGTCCGCACAATTAGATGGAGTGCGGCCGCATCCCAGTTTTATGCGACCACAGAAAGCTCAGTTGACCAATCAAGCTCAAAGTGCGGATGCATACAGAATTGTGTTGTCGCACAACCTCCGTAGGGGCATTTTTGTCAGATATTTTCAGCTTAGTATAAATAGAACTTTTTGTCATTTTTAGGTGAAGTTTTGTAAGTTGGGAGCACCTGAGCCATTTTTATTTACTGTATTGGGTAACATTGTACTAGTTTAGCTTTTAAACATTAGATTTTCTCTCCTTAATCAAGTATTATGGATTTTATCTTAGTTTTTCTTTAATTTCTTCGTTTTCTATGAGTAGATAAACCCTTAGCTAGGGTTTTGACCCAACCCTAGTATGGGTACTTAATGAGTTATTGATTTAGGGTTTATTTATGATTGGGTATATGATATTTCGCCTTTTTCTTGCTTAAATTCTAGAATTAATGGTTGCAAATATTGATTCATGCCAAATTGACTTAGTCTCTACTTGAGAAAGTGAGATTAAGTCTTGAAAAACTTGGCTAACTAGGAATTGGGGTGAACTCAAGAAATTGATAGCCCCAATTAAAGGGTTGAACCTAGAGATAGTAAGACCCGACTAGAGCAACTATCACTTGTTTCATGAAATACCCACTTGGACTTGAGAAAGCCAAATTAGGCAAAATTACTCAAAATACCGAGAGGGATAGAGTGAGTAATTGTGTGTGATTATTATGTCATATCCCGATCAACCAAACATGCCCTAAAGCGCTAAATCTGTTAGGTAACCAACCAGGCGGAAGTCGCAACCCTAGATCTTTTATCACTTGAAAAACAACCAAAAACCCAAAAACATTGTCTCTTAGATTCACAATACAATGAATAGTTTAAAAGTAGAAGTAGAAACAACAATTGAAAATGTGGAAGTATAATCTAGGGCATATCATACATGTACACTAGGTATATACCTAATCCCACATCTTGCTCCTTGTGGATTTGACCCCGACTTGCGTTAGGTTTTTATTATTGCTTCGACTGCCTCACAACCTGTATTTTTGGTGTGAGTTTGGGCGAGATCAAAAGCCAAGGTCGTTTTTGGTTCTGCAACTCAACCTCCTCTGGTACAAGCCCTACTCAGAACCCTTAGAGGTTTTTGTGATGTCGAAAGAGCTAGAGAACTTGAGGTTTCGTTGGTAATAAAAGGCAATTTTCACATCATTCATTTAAGATTCTGGAATTTCTGGTTTTCTTGTTCGTTATCATTGCTCTTCGATATTGGTCAGTACTCTTGATATATCTTTTATTTTCTATGCATGGTGACTCTGGGCACCTCATTGATTCTTAGTAAACTATGTCTGTGTAACTGTTAAATAGAAACTGTGTTCATTGGGATGTTTATGTCTTCATGGTCTAATGGTATTGCTTTTGAATTTTCTAAATTTTGAGGTTTAGTTCTGATCACTGGCTGTCTAGATAGTTGGCATGTATGAGAATAAAGTTTTCATGCCATAATCTCCTATGTTTCCATACCTTGCTGCCTGAAAGCTCGTTTGGTTCTTACTACTTAAAAAGGTTCCATGTTAACATCTAAAAAAATAGCGTATATGTAAGTCAATCTACAACTCTTTGTTCGCTATGTCACTTGACTTTTGGTGTTTTTTGACTTAGTATGTGTTAGAGCATGTTCCTGTAGTTAAATAAGCTAATCATTTGCATTAGTAATACATCTGTACGATATAATACTTGCTTCTCCTTAGAAATCATGCCTTTAAGAATTCCCGTTCCATGTTAAAAAGTATGTCTATGGGTCCTAACATGTTTTACTCTGATCCATATGTAAATTTTTGTATCAAGGAAGGTAGGAGAGCTCATTTTACTATTATTTCTAGAAGAGTATAAACCATGTTAATAGGATTCTTTTGTGCATTTGATTGGTTTGTCTGAGTATCTCGCCTTGAATTTCATAGAGAACATGGCTCTTAAGGTTTTAATGTCAGTCTGCAATTGTCTGAACATCTTTATATTCAATCTAATATATGTTTGTTTTGTCTGTATATGACCAATTTGTTTTGAGTATTCTGTTATATAATACATGTCCTCAAGAACTCCATGCTCACTTTTGTATAATTATGCTTTGATAGCCAAGAACCATAGAAATCTTTGGATTAACAGAATTCTTGCCTGTATTAACCTGTTGACATGGTGTACTTGATATCTCCAATTAACCATATGTATGTATTAGATAACTTGCGTATAGGGATCCTCCCATGTCAAATTTACAATGAATTATGTGTCATGGCTGCTCCCTGAAGTGTGAATGCTTTTTACTTTTTGAAAATTAGAATCATAAACTTTCATATCTGCCCTTGCTTGCACTTAGTTATGATGTCTTTTCCTTAAAAAATATGCCTACAAGCTTTGCATTTGCATATTATCTGAGGTGATGGTATAAATTTAGAGGTCTGGACATTAATAGTGTTAGTGTATTCCTGGGCTAAGTTGACTATCTTATGGGCCTATTCCGGGCTCCCCCTGTATTATATTAGTTGTTGATTGCTGATCTTACTCGGGTAGCTGAAGACTTTGCTACTTTTGGGTTTAACATGTCATATCATGTATTTGGGCATGTGACCTATCTATTTCATTTCGGGCTTGCGACTAGTTGCAACTTCTGGGCTTGCTTGTAATTTTGTTATTCTTTTTATTTTAATTCTGGTTTGTAATAATATTTTATAAAGGAATATTAGGGTATAGTGAATATTGGTATATGGGATTTATTTTCATTATATAATATGCTATAAGATTCGATGGGTAGAAATCATGTAGGAATTTAAGTGCTATGTGCCGCTTATATGCTCAATAACATGCTTAGGACTTTCTCATGTATATTTATTAGACATCATGCTCATCGGGCTTTAAATCATGTTAGATATCCTGCTTATAGGACTCGATATATAAAAATATGATTTGCTTGTCTATTATCGTGTAGGTTGTATGCCTATTACATATAACTTAAACAATTATATTGGCACACATAACGGTATGAAAAACTAATATGCTTACCTATTACTTTTGGTGCATGTTTATCTCGAACATACAAACCATGCTTATAGGGTTAATATTTGAAGCAATCACGTTCTAATAAAATCTGCTTGTCTATCACTTAGAAGACTTGCCTATAGGAACTATGAACGTTAATCTAAATTGTCTAACTCTTCTTTGATCCATCCGCATCTATTAATCTCTCAAACCTAGAAAGGAAAATATCATGTCTTACGAGCACAATCAACTAATTGATGTTATTCAACTACTCTTGCTTGAATATTCAGTCTGGTTCTTTCTTTCACGCAAATACATTCCTAATTATTATTTTCAATAATTATAGAATATCATGCCTATAGGTTTATTTAAAATTGTAATTCAAAATAACTCGATAATTTGACAATCACTTAGACATTGTTTTTCTATGTTTAAATTGGTTCGATGATTAATTTAGTATCAACGTTGTTGAATTTCCTCTCCTTAATTTATCTGCATGTGCATAATTTGTCCTATCACACGAATATTATGTAAGAGGTGAACTTGAGCCTTTATGTGATACTTGCAATTATTTGAAGTAAAACTTGTTACCTTATGTGACGCTTATAAGAATATAAATAGAAACCTACATATTTTCTTTAAGTCTAGAACCTACTGTTTAGAATAATGTCCAACGCACCCTGGACTATAGGAATGGGGCGGGTAGAATTATTAAGGAACGACTTAGAATTAATTAGTGCATGTTAGGTAACAATTTAAAGATAATAATGAGGGTAGCGAAGATGATACATAAATGGCCCGAATAGCCTTTGCACTTCTGGCTATAAGAATCTTAGCAGTCTTTGCACAGGAGTTGATCCATTACGCTTAAAAACTTTGGGCCCCCTTTACTAATTAGTGCCAATGTTAATTTCTTCTTTGTATTATACCATTTGTATTCAAAGATGTAAATGTACCTTCAACTTGTATAACTTGTAATCAAGTCTTATATTTATTTCAAAGTGTTCTCAAACTGCATCAATTTATTTTCATTACTGCCACGATCCAACACCTAGCCATGATGGCACCTAACCAAACCCACTAAGTAAGCCAAACAACAGTTACACAATTCTAATAAAAATAATAAGTAATCAATAAGTAAAATAGCCGAATTTTCATAAAATATCAAGATTGGTAGTACAAGCCATGAGTCACTAGGATTTTAGAGTTACAAAGCTAGTACCAAAAATAAATGCATCATCTGTTTGAAATATACATGAACAAAAGTACAGATCCTAAACTACCAAAAACAAGTGGTAGACATAGCTGGAACGCAGGCACGCCTTCAATGTTAAACTCTATCATCCATAACAGCTCGACTCTAAAATTTGCATGCAAGGTGCAGAAGTATAGTATGAGTACAACCGACCCATGTACTCAACAAGTATCATAACTAACATTGTCTAAGTAATACTGGCAAGAATTATTAACGATACTCGCTAATAACTTATCCAATCCCTGAATTCCACAAGTACACAACATTGAGTGTAACGACCCGGTCGGTCGTTTTGAGAGTTATAGACTCGATCCCCTGCCTACTGATGTCGCCGTGTCTTTTTATGCATATGTGTCTTGTCGGGAGGTGTTGTTTGTGGTTTCGGAGTAAACTGGGACACTTAGTCCCTAAGCGGGAGCTTAAGTCTTAAGATTTTGACCGTAGTCGGAACTGTGTGAAGACAACTCCAGAATGGTGTTCCGTTCCGTTATCTCCGTTAGATGATTTTGGACTTAGGGACGTATCCGAATTGTGTTTTGGATGTCTGTAGCTCATTTAGGCTTGAAATGGCGAAAGTCGAAGTTTGGAGATTTTGACCGGTAGTGGACTTTATGATATCGGGGTCGGATTTCAATTTTGGAAGTTGGAGTAGGTCCGTAAGGTTGAATATGACCAGTGTGCAAAATTTGGAGTTAATTGGATGAGGTTTGGTAGGTTTCGACATAAGTTGTAGAAATTGGAAATTTCAAATTCATCAAGTTTGAATCGGAGGGTGAATTATATTTTTAACGTTGTTTGGTGCGATTCGAGGGCTCGACTAAGTTTTTATGGTGTTTTAGGACTGGTTGGTATGTTTGGTTGAGGTCATGGGGGTCTCAGGTGTATTTCATATGCTTAACGGATGAAATATTGAACTTATGCAATTGATGAAGCTTGTAGCACCTAGTGTAATCGCACCTGCGCACTTTGGGCCCACGTGCGGCATCACAGAAGCATCCATGGAGCCACATAAGTGGCTTTGGACCTTCCCAACTGGGACCGCAGGTGCGGCCATATTTCCGCAGAGGCGGACACACAGAAGCGGAAGAAAAGCGCAGATGTGGGCTCGCAGAAGCGGACCTTGTTCCCAGAAGCGGGCCTGGAGGACTTAAGTGAAGTCCGCACCTGCGAGGGCTTTTCCCCAGGTGCGGGACCGCTGGTGCGATGGATTTCTCGCAGAAGCGATATCGCTGGGCAGAAAAGGGGAATTTCGAGGGTTTGATTCCCATTTCGATTTTGGGACTTTGAGAGCTCGGTGTGAGGCGATATTTCGAGGTTTCTATGAGAAGATTGTTGGGGTAAGTGATTCTAACTCAGATTATGCTATAATTCATGAATCTATCACTATTTTTATCTTCTAATTTGGGGTTTGATTTGGAAATTTGGTGGAAAATGGTAGAAACTTCATAGACTATAATTTTGAGTTTTGGAAGGTGATTTGATGCCGGATTCGAGTAATTCTTGTATGGTTAGACTCGTGAGTGAATGTATGTTTGTATTTTGTGACTTTTACCCGATTCTGATACGTGGGCCCGGGAGGCTTTTTGGGACGATTTCCTAATTTCTCGCTTTAGCTTAGTTTCATTGACTATATTGGTTTCTTATAGCTATATTTATGGTATGTAATTGGTTTTGGAAAGATTTGGGCCATTCAGAGTCGGATATTTGTGGAAAGAGCATTGCTATCGACTGATTGAGCTTGGTTTGAGGTAAGTGGCTTGACTAACCTTGTGGGGGAGGGGGGATCCCCTTAGGATTTGGTACTGATATTTCTATGTGAGCCCGTGTACGCGAGGTGATGAGTGCGTACACGGGCTATTTGTTGAAAAACCTGATTTTTACTGAGTAGTTCCTTGCTTTCACCTTCATTGAATGTACAAGCATGTGTAATTACCCTGTTAGCTTAGAATAACATGTCTATGTGCCTTAATTGCTTAACTGAACTCCTTGTAGCCTTACTATTGAATTCCTGCTTCTTTTCCTGACTTGTACTTAGTCTAGACTGTAGATTCTGTTGTTGTACTTATCGTTATAATTGATTGCGCTGTGTATTTTTTTTGGGACTAC
Organism: Nicotiana knightiana; assembly: GCA_005239525.1. Lineage (NCBI taxonomy): Eukaryota > Viridiplantae > Streptophyta > Magnoliopsida > Solanales > Solanaceae > Nicotiana > Nicotiana knightiana. Next base: position 31,169 of record ML432890.1, read on the forward strand.
AGGACGGTATCCCGGGAGATCACCCTGCATATTTACTAGGAGACCCCTTTGCACGTTTACTTTTGAGACTACGAGGCGGTACCTCGGGAGTTCTCCCTGCACATTTACTTTTGAGACTACGAGGCGGTACCTCGGGAGTTCTCCCTGCATATTTACTTTTGGGACTACGAGACGGTATCTCGAGAGATCCCCTGTTGCTTAATTACGTGTATTGTTATGTTATTTCATTGTGTTTTTCTTTGTTAAACTTTAATCTCTTATTGTACTGCCTTATTCTCCTGTCTTTATTATTATATACCAGTGGGTCTGAATTGGCCTCATCACTACTCGACCGAGGTTAGACTTGACACTTACTGGGTACCAAATGTGGTGTACTCATGCTACTCTTTTGTACATGTTTTGTGTGTAGATTCAGGTGCTCGTTATCAGCCGTAATATTCATGAGTTCGAGGCAGCTGTCGGAGACTTCAAGGTATATCTATCGCATCCGCAGACATCAGGGTCCCCTTCTATTCTTCCCCGTATCAAACACTTTATGTATTTATTTTTACTAGACTCCTGTGTATATAGATGTTATTTTCCTTTCTATACCTTGTGACTCATGATATTCCGGGTTTTGGAAAAACTTTGCAAGTTAGAGTTTGGTTATTGTACATGCCGAGCGACATCGTTTTGTTTATTCAGTATCTATTGCAGTTAGAAGTTAAACTTTGTTTCTGTTATTCATATTTTTTATTAATTGTTAGGCTTACCTAGTCGTAGAGACTAGGTGTCGTCACGGCGTATTTAGGAGAGATGTTGGGTTGTGACACTGGCTCCATATCATCATACAACACAGATGAAACCACATAGATGCACAAGAGATAATGAGATAAGTCATGAATCAGTTAACAACCCAGCACATGGAGAAGATATGTGTCCAATATCATTAAATCATTGCATATAGAGAGGATATGCGTAAAATACCTGATAATCCTTCATCAGTTGCATATCGAGAAGATATGCATGAAACATCAATTAATCCTTCAACAATTGCATATAGAGAAGATATACATGATTAAACAAGCCAAGTCACACTGATTCACATATAGAAAAGATATGTATTGTGTCTCATCTCATCATGTAAGGTAACATAAAAAAAGATATGCATAAAAGCATGTATACACTCTGGAGCTAGCAAATAGAAAAGAGATGGAGCGAAATCAAGCATATATTCAAGGAAATTGCTAGTAGAGAAGAAATACAATAACCAAATCAAACAATGGTCAGTTTTCCTCATACCGAGTGTACACCATCAAGAGAGAAATATGAGCGGGTGACCCTAGGGGGATGGATCATTATCCACACGCTGCACGGGCAACTCACATGCTGCACGAACAACTCATATGCCAATAATATCTCAACCACACAAACAACTCACGTGCCAATAACCATAACCGTACGGAAAACTCACGTGCCAATAATCACAATCGCATGGTCAATTCACGTGCCAATAATCACTGCCATACAAACAACTCACGTGCCAATAATCACCACCATGCGGATAACTCGCGTGCTAATAATTACAACTGCACAGATAACTCACGTGCTACCAGTCCAATCTAAATCATACAGAAAGCAGATACACAAGATTACATGTACATGAACAATGGATATCAATTCCATACTCATAGACTGGTATAAGTAACATGCTAAGGTGTATGCATATCCAAAGTGCGCTACCATAACTCAAATCAGGCAAACACATCACGAAAGTAGCAATTATCATGTTCCATCCAGAGATTAACCAACATGTATTCTCAAGCATGATCCAAATAGCTCACAAGGGGTACAAACATAATAAACACAATAGAATGAAGCTTATCAATAAATTCAAGGCATATCATAGCCTAAACACTACCCCCAACATGAATAAATTACCATGGTGCATGCACATGGGCTCAACCCCTCACATGTGTGCCACCCATAACACGTAACCATCACAAATAACTCAGGAAACAAGTGCCTCAACCAAGTTTAGGTAAGATACTTACCTCAAACAAGCCAAATCGATACTCTAGAAATGCATCTCATACGAATCGACTTCTGAATGGTTCGTATATAGCCAAAAACAACTCAAAAATATCAAATAATGCCATGAAAATCAAACCCAAACGATAAAGGTCAAATTTTAATCGAATACTCAAAGTCAACCAAAAATTCAACCCAGACATGCACCCTGAAACCTGATAAAACTCACAAATTCTGACAACCCATTCGAATACGAGTCCAACCATACGAGTTTCATCTAAATACGACTCTAAATCGATTTTCAAAACTCAATTATTCACCTTAGTAAATCTTTTGACAAAACCCCCAAATTTCTCTTTTGGATACATCAATCAAGTGCCTAAATCGAAGATAAAATCATGAATAATAATCAAAACCGAGTCAAGAACACTTATCCCAATCCAAGCGGTGAATACCCTTCAAAATATCGCCCAAATCCAAGCTTCGAAACTCAAAAATATGATAAAATAAGCAAACCCTCAAAATATAACAAGCTGCCAGTGAATCTGCATTTGAGGACAAACAACCGCATCTGCTAAACCACTTCTGCGGTTCCGATATCGCATATGCGAGAATCCGACAACAGGTCTGATCACGCTCAACTATGTCTTCTATAAAGACTAAACGGGCGTTGCAAATATAATCCTGGGGTATTATGCCCAGAGTCGATCCCTCAGGGAATTGACGTATCAAGCAGGCTGTTTAAATTAGTAATCAGCTGTCACCTGATGTTGTTTAAGTTACTAATACTAAATATTAAAAGTAAAGATTAA
>ML432897.1:0-42976 GCA_005239525.1 Nicotiana knightiana
TTGTAATATCAAGTTTGGGATGCGAGCCCAAAGTTGATAATAGGATCTATGTAGTAGGCATAATCTATTGTTTTGCACAGTGCAGGACGACATGCTATCTTGTTTTATTTTTCTACATATAAATAAAAACTAGCCCTAGGCACTGCCTAGTGGATTGCTTAAAAAAAAAAATATCCACTTCTGAGTCCATTCACAAGATCAAATTTCCACGACTATAAGCTGAAATGGTCTGAACACGCTGTATCAAGCCATATCCGCAACGCAATATGAAATCACATAATATATCGCATGACTCAAGAACCCATAGCGATAGCTCCTAATCACCATAGCTGCTCAAACAACTCAATACCGTACATACCCTCTTATAAAAATAATGCATCGCTCTAACACTTCCATATACTGCCGATGATGAAAGAAACACGTAGAAACCAGCAACTATTTGTCCGATCAGCATCAATATCATCCAGAGCCATAATTTATGCAACTCGTGCGCTAAATAACAACATCCCAAAACCTCAATTTATAAAATAAAGAAGACTCATACGAGAGGACTATCCTGCCACTAACACATACCACACCGCGTCATGCTAAAATCCTTATACACATCATGAAACCATATCACACAAATCCGACACCAAGGATCATACCTCTACCTAACTCAGCTGCAAAGCATGATCCCATCCAACCGCTGGACCACATGACATACTCCAAGACACCTTGCTCAAAATCAATAACCATGCGAAATTCGGCATCAATTACTCAAAGTGCATTGCCATAATCACGGGGAAATCGGACGATACCATGCCACCCGAACCAGAAAGATCATAACCTATACATCTCACCGGGAAACATCCCATTTACTTACCTTACTCAATCCTCACTATAAATCTCCTATAGAACCGCACCCTATGTACATATAACTAACGATCACCACTCCTCGAAACACCGAAAGGCAACCCATAGATCACTTTAAAACACGAATAAGCTCAATGACAATCAAATGGTACATCTCTCAACCATAGAAATTCGGAGTCAACAATTCTGACCTGTTGCAAAACACACACACACCCATACTAGTCCTTTCAATAACTCTAAATCATCTCTGGTCACCCACAATAGATAGATAACTCTCCGAAAGTTCACAATGACTTAGTCATGGCACATAGCTAACATCTGACTAACATTGCTCGCATCTTCACAGCCTACAACCACAAAATAACTTGTTCATGAGAACTCCCAGTCTCGAAATCCATAAAGCACACCAATTACCATATCTGATCCCAGCTGCACCACCCGAATATATAACATGTCTCCAATACTCAATCATTCCACGGGGGATACCCCTATAATTATTTTTTGCCCCCGAGCAAACTCGAATATCAACAGTCGATCCAATAAGAAAGCGTCGTAACACCAATGAAGCACCCTTATTCCCACATATTTCTTTAAACACATTGTCCTTTATAAATGTATACTCTCATCCAGCCACTCAATAGTGGTATCCTTTACCTAATCATCTGAAACTGCCAGTTCTGACCTTCCTTCTAGAACTGAACAGTGACTGCCACTCTCCACTATACACAAAATACCGCATACGCCATGCAATCCTATGATAAATATGAGAACTTCGTGCTCCATTCCTAGCAATAAACAACTACGTACCCAACTAGCCAAGAACTTTCCAATTGATCCCATCTAGAAGCAAAATCACTATACATCACATGGCCCTGACACCAGTAGAAATATACATCTCTAACCGTGATAGAAACCATCAAGAACTCCCGAATCACATTTGTACAACACCAAAACGCCAGGACTGAATCCTTCTAACTCAACCAAGCTACGCATGCCACCAAATCCCAAGAGAATTGCTAAAACACCTGCAACAACTCATTACTTCATAACACCCACAGAACTAATCATATCCCTTATCATTTATCATGTCGATCTGATCTACTACCAAGCTATCCTATTCATTCAAGTTCCTTCTGACTTACCTTCGTATTTATACTTCTTCTTGCCATAGTACCATAATTCTCAATCCCGACTCACCGCACGAAACCCGAACACAAAAAAAAATATACCGTCTAAGGCTCATAAGTGACTGAATGCTCCCTCAATTATCCCCAAACGCACCATATTAGAAAACTTACCTTGAAGAGACTCTTGCGAATTGAAAGTCATTACCTTCACTTTCATGATACTGATAGATAGAATCCATGATAAAGAAAATACACCACAGGCCTTGACACCTTCCCCGTAAATCTCATTTCTAACCCTTCTCACACCTTGAAGATCCTCGATCGCTACATATAACCTTGAATCCGTCTGAACCATTCTCGAACATCATTTACTCTATGCAATTTCAATTACACTAACCAAGTAAACAGAACAACCTGACCCCGCTTGCAATCCACATACTAGGACAGTAATCCACACCTTTGAAGCAACCATCAAACTCATACACTGCACACACTACCCTTTTAAGTACAACTCAATCATTTAATAAATTCCATTATCCATAAAGTACGTTACAACTTGTATCAAAGAAAATTTCATCACTCGAGTCATTCCCTGACTCCACCTCTGTAGGTTATAGCTGATTCACCAACATACCTCGAACCGAAACCAATACAACACATAATCATGTAATCAACTTATCAATAACGAACTCCCCCACTTGGCTCAAAGACAAGGATCACGACACACAAGACTATGCCCACACATTATCACTGCCACTATGTTGCGGTGGGGTTAAACTGAATCCTTCATACGCTCTTATGACCCAAACCATCTAACCCTCAAACCGTACGCAAATCTCGCATTAACCATTGAAGTGGTCATGCCAAATTCCACAAGCGATCTAAACTCAAATTACAACATACATCATTTACTGGTGGAAGAGAAATTACTACAAATCAACATAAGGACCACACACCTCAGAACAACCCGCAGGAGATACCCCTGCCTGCTTAACCTCAAAACGATATCTCCCTATACACTTCCGAAAATCAAAGTTATCACGCCATCACTATACCTTCCTATATTAGAACACAACTAATGCCTGCCCTCGAGACATCACAACAAGTGATAAAAGAACCTGAAGAAGATGGCAATACTAACACTGGAGCTGTGCTCAAGGAATTCTTGAGCTTCTGGAAGCTCTACACACACTCTTCTGACCATATGGATACCTTCATTGGACACCACGTGTCCCAAGAATGCTACTGAATTGAGCCAAAAATTCACACTTGGAGAACTTCGCACAAGATTCTCCTCCCTATATCCTAGTAATACCATCATCAAATACATAGACGCTGCTGGAGCCTTGGTCAGTTCAAAAGACATCACAGGAACTCAGAACATAACAGGAAAACCCACTTCACTCCACAACTAAACTACACGAGTGGTCCTTCAATACTCATAACTCGAAGCCATATTTTAACTCAATACAAAAGTCAAATAATCAATGGTTCTTGCCACATCTCCCACCAATTCATTTTTGTCACCATCAAACAACCTGAATACATCTAACTATCCGATCACACTCACCATGTAGTCTTCTAGTCACAAGTTCCATTAATAAGGACACAAACGGACATATAAGTCCCCAAAAACATGTGCTCACCCAACTGAAATCTCAACACTCAAGCCACATACAACATCCGGCCTCAAGTCCTTCCGACTGGGCTATTATTAACATGTTAAAAATCATATCTCACCCATGGAAGACACAAGCCGCCGATGCACAGCTGATACCAAGCGCTCGCGTACGTATTCGAATACATGAAAGGAATTCAAAGAGTTACGCTTTTGGCTGAGTAAATGGATTCGCACGATAAGAATTCAAGAATATGGAATGTTTCCTAAGGGTTCTGCAGCCTCTCGAAGATAAGTACAAACGTCTCCGTACCGATCTGCAAGACTCTACTAAACCTGCTCTTGACCGTTGAGTCCTATGTTACCTAGTGCTCTAATACCAACTTGTCACGACCCCAAAACCTAACAGGCCGTGATGGCGCCTATCGTGGAACTACGCTAGCCAACCATCACCTCACTATGCAATTACTCTTATTTTAACGGTTCACAATATAGCAAATAACAGCAATCATAACAAAGAATTTAATTATATAAGTCTTATGCCCCCAATAATGAACCAAAAACTCTAAAGAACCTCCCAGAACTGGAGTCAATAGTCATGAGCATCTAACGAAAATAAAACTAACTCTGCTAAATATAATATATCTCAGAATCCAAAACTAGGACTAAGTAGGAGGGGAGGTGGAGAAGCTGTGGACGCTGGCAGCTACCTCGAATCCCGTGTACTACTACTATCAACTAAACAGCTACTGCTGCGATCTAGTACCTGGATCTGTGCACAGGGCACAAGGAGTAATGATGAGTACGCCAACTCAGTAGTAATGAAAAGAAATCATAGTCTGAGAATATAAATCACACAAGACAGATACAGAACTTCACAAAACTAGTAAACACCAAGTAACCATGTAGTATTCATCAAATACATAAGTTCGAAATCAGTTTCCAGAAATCCTTTGAAAAAAGTGTAATATTAGAGTATCTCAGTAAAATTCCCAGTAAAAGCCAGTTTGAAAACGAAGTAAATCATAGTTCAAAAACTTTTGTAAAATCATCATAAATTTGCCCCTCGGGCCAAATCATTTCTTGTAACCATTGCCCATCAGGCATCCTCACCATCACTCTGTAACATTAGCCCATCAGGCATCCTCATAGTCACTCTGTAACATTAGCCCATCAGGCATCCTCACGGTCACTCTGTAACATTAGCCCATCAGGAATTAATCATCACTCAATTGGTACCGGCGCTCACTGGGGGTGTGTACAGACTCTGGAGGGGCTCCTACAGCCCAAGCGCAATGTATATCAAGCCGCCTCATGGTATAAATCACTCACAATATTGGCCCGCAGCCTCACTCATATCATAGCATCCTCACAATATAGGCCCGCAGCCTCACTCAGTCAGACACTCTCAACTTGCCCTTCAGGCCATAGATATACCGAGTTCTCGACCCAAATCAGTGTTTCATTTTTCAATAAATAATATCAAAATACTCTGAGTGTCAAAACGATTTATCAGGAAAAGACTGAGTGAAAAATCATAACATATCAGTGAGGAAAATATAGTAACACAACCCCCAAGGGGAAAATAGATCGGCACTAGGCCCCAAACACGGCTTACAACCCAAATCATATCATAATATAATAATACTAATTAAGCATAGGCTTAAAAGTTTGTTTAGCAACACAATAGTCGCCTAAATAGGAAGATATTTCCAAAGTTTCAACCTTTTCATTTCAAAACTCGTGGAAGGGTGCATAGTCCGGGGTTTCATACCCTCAGGACAGGATTTCAAGACATTACTTACCTCCAAACTAGCCCGGATGCTATTCCACAACACGCTTGCCTCTCGTATAAACTTCCGCAAGCTCCAAATCTACCAAGTTCAGATTTTTATCATCAATATTTGCTTAAGGAACAATTACCAATTGAAAATATCAAAATTCACCCAAAAATCCGAAACCGGTCAAAAACCGACCCCTAGGCCCACGTCTCGAAATCCAGAAATTTTTATACCAAACCGTTCTTCATCATCTCGCGAGTCCGTACATATAAAGAACACTAAATTCGGAGTCCAAATGACCCCTCAAATCACCAATTTAAATATTCTAAATCCCAAGCCCTAATCACCCAAATTTACACTGACTTTTCCCAAATTTTCACCATAATTCCGACCTTCAATCAGATATTAACGAGTTTAGAGTTCAAAGATCTTACCTTCGTGAAGAACTATCGAACTCCCTCTTCAAAACCCTTCAAAAACTTCAAACCCGAATGAAATATTGAGAAAGATGGCTAAAATTCGCGAAGGTTGGTTTTTATACCTTCTGTCAAGTGATTCTCACGCCTGCGATCACTTTCTCGCACCTGCGGCTTTGCAGGTGCGATGCCACTTCCGCACCTGTGATACACATTCCGCACCTGCGACATCGCATTCCGCACCTGCGACATCGCAGGTGTGACAAATCCCTCGCACCTGCGGGCCATTCCCTACACATGCAAAACTCGCACCTGTGACCTTTCTCCCCACTCCTGCATAACCGCACCTACGACTCCCCTTCCGCAGGTGCGGAAACACCAGCAAACCAGCACTCAGCAGATTTCACTAAGGCCAAAATGTCCGATAACCACCCGATATCAATCCCGAGCCCCTCGGGACCCCAACTAAAGTTACCAACACATCCCATAACATCATTCAAACTTAGTTGTACTCTCAAAACACCAAAACTAACATCAAAATACCAAATTCACATTGGATTCAAGCCTAAGAACTTTGAAATTTCTAAAATTCGCCAACTACACCGAAACCAACCAAAACACCTCCGATTTACCTGGAATTTTGCAGACACATCCAAAATGGTATTACGAACATGTTCCAACTGTCGAAATTCCATTTCGACACCGATAGCCTATTTTCCACTACTGACCGGAAATCACCAAAACTAATTTTCGCCAATTCAAGCCTAATTCTACACCAGACATCACAAAATTATTTTGAACATACTCCTAAGTCCCAATTCACCTAACGAAGCTATCCGATCCATAAAATTCGCATTTCGAGGTCGTTTACCAATAAGTCAACTCTCAGTTGGCTAAATTCTCATTATAATCACTTCAATTTCAAGCCTACCAACTTCAACACATCAATAACAGTATAACCAATCTATAACAAGGAAATAAAATCAATAAAAATGCAAATTCTACGGAACGACCGACCGGGTCGTTACAACCGGTGTAGAATTAGGCTTGAATTGGCGAAAGTTAGCTTTTGGTAATTTTTGGTCGGCAGTGGAAATTAGGCGATCGGCGTCGGAATGGAATTCCGATAGTTGGAACAGGTTCTCAATGTCATTTTGGATATGTCTGCAAAATTTCAGGTCAATTGGAGTTGTTTTGGATAGTTTCAGCATTGTTGGTGGATTTTAGAAATTTCAAAGTTCTTACGCTTGAATTCGATGCGCTTTTGGTGTTTTGATGTTATTTTTAGTGTTTCGGGAGTGCAACTAAGTTTGAATAATCATATATCATGTGTTGGTATGTTTGGTTGGGGTCCCGAGGGGGTCGGGACTGATTTTGGATGGCTAATGGAAGATTCGAAGTTGAGAAAATGCAGCAAACAGTTGCTGGTTTCTGATTACTAGTGCGACCGCACCTGCGGAAGTTTGACCATAGGAGCGGAAAAATGCATGCAAATGCGGAAGTAAGGTAGATGAGGAAATTTCGTAGGTGCGAGGTATTTTCCGCACCTGCGATGCCACAGATGCGGAAGTACCAGCGCAGGTGCGGAGGCTGAGATTCGAGGGTGCTCCGCAGGTGCGCACCATGGACCGCAGGTGCGGGTCCCCAGGTGCAGAACCACTGTTCAGAAAGTATATAAGCATGCCTTCGTGATTTTTAACCCTCTTTTTACCATTGTTGTACTGGTTCCGAGGTTTTTGAGGGATTTTGAAGAGGGAAACGTTGGTTCATCATTGAGGTAAGCTTTTCGGACTTCATAACTCGATTATATGTGATTGGAGACCTTATATCATTGTTTAATTATGAAAATCAGTAGGAAAAAGGGAGAGTTAGGGCTTGAGATTTTGAGACCTTTAGGGGTCGATTTGAGGGGTCAAACAAACTCCGATTTTTAGCGTTCTTTATATGTATGGACTCGTGAGATGATGAAGAACATTTTGGTATAAAAATTGTCGAGTTCCGGGACGCGGGCTCGGGGGTCGTGTTTTGTGTTTAAAATGGATATTTTTCAGTTGGAATTCATTCTTTTAGTATAATTTATGAACTTGGTAGATTTGGAGCACTCGGAAGTTGATTCGAGAGGCAAGCGTATTGCAGAATAGTTTTTGGGCTAGTCTGAGGTAAGTAATGTCTTTAAATCCTGTCCTGAGAGTATGAAACCCCCGACTCTGCACCCTTTCATGGGTTTTGGATTTCACAAATAGTTCCCTTTTTAGGCAACTATTGAGTTGAGAAACGACTTTTAAAGATTATTTCGAATAGTACTATTATGATTTGATATATTTGGGATGTAATCCATGTTTGGAGCCTAGTGCCGACCTATTTTAACCCCTTGGGGGCTGTTTTACTGATATTCTCACTATTTTGAACTATGATTTTTCACTCAGTCTTTCTTGTGAAATTGTTGACACTCTTATTTGATGATATTACTATTTCTTGAAATGAAATACTATTTTGGGTCGAGAACCCCGTTTTATTCATGGCCCGAGTGGCATGCTGAGAGTGTTATGACTTAGTGTGGCTGAGGGCTAATGTTGTGAGAATGTTATGATACGAGAGAGGTCGAGGGCCAATATTGTTAGTAATTTATGCCATGGTGTGGCTGGCCGAGGACCAATATTGTGAGTGATTTATGCCATGATGTGGCTTGTTATATAGTTTGGGCTGTAGGAGCCTCCTCCGAAGTCTGTACACCCCCAGTGAGCGTAGGTACCTACTGAGTGCGAGTGATGCCCCTGGGGCTGATACCGAGTGACTGTGAGGTTGCCTGATGGGCTGATATTGAGTGACTATGAGGTTGCCAGATGGGCTGATACTGAGTGACTGTGAGGTTGCCTGATTGGCTAATACTGAGTGACTGTGAGGTTGCCTGGTGGGTTGCTACTGAGTGATGGTGAGGTGCTAAGGAAAATTGTTACGAGGTGGCCCGAGGGGCAGATTTATGATGATTTTATTGAGTTTCTTACTACGATTCACTTCGTTTTTCAAATTGATTTTACTGAGAGTTTTACTGAGATATATTGGAATTATACTTGTTTCAAAGAATTTATGGAAATTGGTTTTCGAACATATGCATTTAATGAATACTTTATGGTGACTTGGTATTTTACTATTTTTTGTGAATTGGAGTATCTGTGCTGCGTGTTTCGTATTTCTCTGACTGTGATTTATTTTTATTACTAATGAGTTGGCGTACTCATCATTACTCCCTTTGCCTCTGTGCACAGATCCAGGTACCGATTCGGGGCAGTAGCTATCTTTGTTCGCTAGCAGCAGCTTTACGGGATTTCGAGGTAGCTTTCCAGCGTCCACAGCTTCTCCATTTCCCTTCCTTATTTAGTTTTAGCGTTTCATTCCTAGACTTTATTTAAGACATTAGTAGAGTTATTTTTATTTCGTAGATGTTTGTGACCATGTTGACTCAAGTTTCGGGAGAGTTGTTTAGACTATTATTGGGGCGTTAAGACTTGAAGAAATCATTTTATGCTATGTTTGCTGTTTATTATTGAATTGTGAATTAATGAATGGGTAGTTATGTGATGGTTGGCTAGCCTAGTTCCACGATAGGCGCCATCACGACCTGTTAGGATTTGGGGTCGTGACACCAGAGCCTTTATGATGGCTCAAGATTTTGTACCCTCAGAGATTCCAATCAGATACTTGAGACCTAGTGTGATGTTGCCTATCTTAGTGTGTTTTAAAAGACCATGTACACAGATTCTAGCGGAGAATATCTAGAAAAGCAGTCAAACTAGTGTTAAGGGGATCATGAGAAGAGGAATATCATTGATGCAATCTCAATTATTTGTATTCACTGGTGCGCCAATTATTACTTATGAGTTATGATTGTGAATACAATAAATAATGATATATGAGATTTTGAGATTATATCAAATGTGATTTCATATGATCTAGGGTATTGCATACTTTATGATCTACTTGCAGGTTTGCACTTGACGATAGACTATATACTTCTAACAGATATATAGCACTTAGCTCTCATAGTATGATGGTCGCACAATCTTCTTCCTTGTATGAACGATTGAGGAGATGAGTTGAGAATATGTTTCTCAAACTATATGAGCACTCCCATTATGTGTGAGTGGGAGATGTAGGAAATATTGGGTCCACCCATATGGATGCTCTAAGACATAATAGGGTTATTTGTTAGCCCTAATATTCCATATAAAAGTATATTTACAGTGTACAACAAAAAGTTATAAAAGAAATATTATTCCACGCGCTCTCTCTCTCAATCCAGACGAGGGTTTAGATTGTGATATAGGGGTTACTCCATCACAACGTGACAACCACCACCGACTAGTGATTTCAGTCGAGGTTCGTTCGTTACTTCCTCTTTTGCTACGCGAACACGTAAGTTCTCGTTTTCTGATTTACGCGCTACCTAATGTGTTTAGATTATCGCGTTATCCTTCAGTTGGTACCAATACCATGATTCATTTTTCACTTTAGCCTTCAAACACATTGCATCAATTATCTTAAAATTCATAGTAAATAATCTATTCTTTGCCATATGTGCTTTAGCAATTAGAATTCCACTTGAATCTCTAAGCCAAAGATGCATCGTTTTCATGTGGATATCATATCACTTTTCAAGAAGTTGGCTCAAACTCAAAATATTACTTTTTAGTTTTGGCACATAATAAACATCTTGAATTAACTTGTGGCTACCATATTTACAGTAGATTAGAATCGTACATATCCCCTCGATTTGAATCTTTGAGGTATCTCCAAAGGTCATATTACCTCTCACTGTTTTATTTATCTCCACAAACTTCTCTTGCATCCACACATATGATTACTTGCGCCATTGTCCAAATACCATGAGCTACAATCATCCATATCTTCTTCCTTGAGTGCCAGCAATAATGTTGACTCGTCTTTTTCTTTCTTATTGTCAATGAGGTTAGCTTTCTCTTCAACATTGCTACAACATTCCCAAGAGTAATGGCCAAATTTATAACAATTATAACACTTAATTTTTCTTTCGCATACCTTTTTCCATTATTTTCTGGTAGTAGCCACGTCCTCTTCCTCCTCGTTGTCCACATCCACGACCTCTGAATGTTTGGTGGAATTAACTTCATTGTTGAAGTTATTACTGTTACTTCTTCCTCTTCCATGACCGCCACGACCTCGTCCTCGTCCGTGCCCATTATAACTCTTTTCACCTCCATAATACTTGAAGGATGCCTGAGTTTTAATAAGTTTCACCAATGAAAATTTTTGTCTCATTTTGATCTTTTCTTCATGGGCCCGTAAATTACCCCCTAATTGCTCCGTCGTCATAGAGTCTAAATTTTTAGACTCCTTAATAGCACACACCACAAAATCAAATTTAGGTGCTAAAGTGCGAAGGATCTTTTCAATCTCATGGACATCTTCTATGTCTTTCCCGTATCGTCGTAATTGATTTATAACAGCCTTCACTTTTGAACAATAATTCAAAATGCATTCAGATTCTTTCTTTTTAAAACTTCAAAATCAAACCTTAGAGTATGAAGTTTTACCTTTATCTAAAGTTTTACCTTTCTCACTTTATCAAATACTTGGAGGGAATTTTATAAAATCTCCAAAGCTTCCTTTGAGGTGGTAGTATCGGTCACCTTCTCAAATATGGCATCATCCAGACATTGGTGGATGAGCGCGAGGGTTTGTTGATCCTTCTTCCTTGTCTTTGCCAAGACATCTTTTCCATTTTTAGGAAGAGCTTCCTCATTATCGAGTTTTGCATACCCTCTGTCTACAATTTCCTAGACATCTTGGGAGCCAAGAATGTCTTTCATACTTAGACACCATTTCTCATAATTATCTTTTGTGAGACGGGAATATTGAAATGACAGCCGACTATTATTTGCCATGGTTCTGATACCACGTTATTGGGAAAAAATAACAATCCCGCCCAGAAATAATATCCACGGCAAATAATAATAACACAAGATAATAACAACGATACCAACTCTTTAACGAGGTAAAATACAATACTCGATCCATAGAGCACTTAATTTGCACAGAATAATCCATTGATTGCACGAAAATTGAAGCCAATTCCCTCATTGATGAAAAACACACGTATGTGTAGGGTTATGTGATCACGCTAAACTATGTCTTGTAGAAGACTAAGCGGGCGTTGCAAATATAATCCTGGGATATTATGCCCAGAGTCGATCCCACAGGGAATTTACGTATCAAGCAGGCTGTTAAAATAGTACTCAGCTATCACCTGATGTTATTTAGATTACTAATACTAAATATTAAAACTAAAGATTAACTAGGTTAAGGTATAAACAATTGTAATAAAAGNTGCATTTGGATCGGATATCCGAGAATCCGAACCGATCTTCTCAATTCGGATTTTCGGATTTTGGATTTCGGATGGATTATGTTTTCTAAAATTTCGGATATCTGGATCAGATTCGAATTGGTATAATTTAAACCCGATCCGATCCAAAATCCAAAATTATTAGGACATGTATAAATACTAAACTTTAATTTTAGGTTAGGTCTTATTTCATCGAGCCTCTCTATCTCTAAGCTTTCTTCAAAGAGAATGTTGTTCTGTTTCGCATGTCTTCTCTGTGTTCTGACTATCAGTGGCGACCGGACAATGCCTCTTCTTTTATCGACTTGAATAATCCTATGAATTTAGCTTTCCTAACCTTCCAGCAGAGATCTTTTGTTATGAAGCAGTCTAAAGTTGTTACTGAATGAAGATCTAAGTCGTGCTTGTATTTATGCATTATGAGATCATTAATTGTTTTTTATGTTGCTAATGCTATGTGTTGAAATATTTTATTCTGTTTTTTATGCGGGCTGGATGAAATAATGCGTGGTTAGAGAGGATGAAGAGAGTTGACTGTGTTAGGGGTAGATTAGCAATAACCTTAATACTACGTACAATCCGATCCAACAATCCGCAATATCTATCCATTGACATTCCAGCCTTCCTTCTCTTTTCGAGCCCTATCCGAAAGAGAATCCAGTACTTCTTGGTAGTGAATATCTGAATTGGTTGTTTACTGTTCACGAATTCTTGTTTAGTCAGTTCATACCATCCATATATAGTTTTTTGATCTAAGATTTCAATCATTTCGTGTTTCTACAGTAACATAGTCTTCCATGGAGCTGAGGTCCAAAATATGTTCCAATCTGATCCGATGTTAATTCGGATCGGATTCGGATTTCATTTTGTAGAATCCAAAATCCAAAATTCCAATTTGAAATGTGCTAAATCCAATTCGATCCATGCACAGCCCTACGTACGTGGATCTTGAAGGTAAACAATACGGATGTTTCTCAGTTTCTGAAGCAATGTAGTAAGTACGAAAATATGCTCTCAAGTATTGAGAAGAATAGAAAAACAGAACACTTAACACAGTGCTTGTTTTAATTATTACTTCAAAATCCTAGATATTAGTTCGTCAAAATTTAAAAAATGTATTGTATATTCAAAATATAAAAAATTAATTATAGTTATAAAATTATCCAACATAAAATATAGTATTACAAGATATATTAGAAAAAAAAGAAAAAGGACGATCAGGATTTCGTGTTGATGAGTTATCTCATTAAGAAACTATGGATCAGATGTTACAAAATATTCGGTTGGTGCATGTAATTAATAAAGGAGTGTCTTTTTACATTAACAGCTACTGAAAAGGAGGTTTCTAATATATATGTATTTGCTAACTCAAGTAGGAATAATGGGATTCACAGTTCTGGATTTGGAGTTTTAATGATTTGGAACAATCAATCATGAAAAACAATAATTACGAGGCCATCCAATCTCGACAAGTGCAGATTTATTTGGTCAGTACATTTAAGGTTGCATAGCCACAACCTCAGTATCTGGATGCCATACTGATGGAGAACAAACTAATGTGAACAACAAAAATAAAAGAAAATAAAAGATACAATTGAAGAAAGATGGTAGAAATTTTGACAGATCAAGATAAATTCTAACTTCAAGACGACTCTTAAAATATTAGGAGTCTATTAGGATTACTTAGTGGTTATATATGTTCTTCAAAAGCGATCTCAGAAAATTTCATAAACTACTGGAATATGCACAAAGAGATCAAATATACGATCTCCCAAATTCCATAAAATTCTTAAAATATTCATTAAGAGATAAAAAAACATATCAAATAAGTCTTGCTCAAACTTCTAGCAACATTCAAGATATAAATGGAGTGCTGCTACATGCTTCTTGATCATCAAATACATCAAAAATATGCATATCATCCTATGTTCGAGGAATACACCGCTATGACCCTCGAATTACGGGTAATAAATCGGAAGGAAGAATCATGGGATAAACAGAGTTGTAACCCGTAATATTTATCAATAAAAAAAAAATTATTTATAGTTATTGTGATTGCAGTTTTATTTTTCTCCATAAATTTATTGCAAACAAAGATAAAGGACAAGAGGAAGAAAAATACAAAAGAAAGAAAGAAAAACTTGCGTATTGAGGATTGATTGGACTTCTAAATTTCAGTAACAACACTTTCTCACACATGCTAAAATGAATGGCATGTCACTCTTTGAATAGCTGGGCCAACCCACTTTTCTAGCTTTCAATAGAAGTTTATTTCACTAGCAACAACAAAAAAAAAAAGAAATAAGAGACTGAAGGTTTCTATTAAGATTTAAAAGCTGCAATCTCTTCCAATATAATTTTGAGAATACCGAGGCATGTATTACAAACAGTAACCTTAGTTTGAATCTTAGTTAGTCTTATTACTATCAAGCCAACACTGAAGCGTGATATATTTTTGAGATCTTAATCAATATGTTTTTGACAACACACTGAAGCGTGTATTACAAACAGTAGCCTTACTTTGAGTTTAAAACGATACAGTTAAAGAAAGAAAAAGGGCATACGAAAGAAAGATACAAAAGAAAAAAAAAGGAATTTAACCCATAAGTGCTTTAAATTACTATTTGCTACTAATTGTGGGTGCTACATACGCACGAGGTGACGAATAAATGTGGATATCTACTCCACATGTCCTCCTTGGACTCCTAAGTCGCCTCCTCGACAGGTTGGCCCCTCCACTGAACCTTTACCGCTAAAATTCTCTTAGATCTCAACTGGCGAACCTCCCTATCAACAATGGCAACTGGCTGGTCCTCATAACCCAGACTCTCATCTAACAGAGTCGTGCTAAAGTCTAACACATGTGACAAGTTGGAATGATACCTCAGGAGCATAGACACGTGGAAAATCAGATGAAATCCCGATAGACCGGGAGGCAAAGAAAGATCATAAGAAACCTTTCCAACTTATATCAACACCTCAAATGGTCCTATAAACCTTGGGCTCAACTTACCTTTCTTCCGGAACCTTATAATCCCCTTTATCAACGAGACTTTCAAGGGAACCTTCTGGCTGACCATAAATGATACATCACATGCCTTCTGATCCGTGTAACTCTTTCGTCTGTACTGTGCTGTGTGGAGTTGATCCTTAATCAAATTTACCTTTTCCAAGGAATCCTTAACCAAATTAGTACCATATAACTTAGCCTCGTCGGCCACAAACCAACCGATGGGAGAACGAAATCACCGGCCATATAAAGCCTCAAATGGAGCAATCTCGATGCTAGACTGATAACTGTTGTTGTAAGAAAACTCATCCAACATCAAGAATCGATCCCACTACCCCCCCAAAGTCAATCACACATGCTCTAAGCATGTCCTCCAAAATCTGAATTATTCGCTCCGACTGCCCGTCAGTCTGTGGATGAAATGTTGTGCTGAGCTCTACAGGGGTCCCCAACTCACTCTGTACTGCTCTCCAAAAATGCAAAAACTGAGGGCCTCAATCTGATATGATGGAAACCGGCACACCATGCAGCCGAACTATCTCCTGAATATAAATTTGGGCCAACCTCTCTGAAGTATACATAGTCACCATCGGAATGAAGTGTGCCGACTAGGTCAACCTGTAAACAGTGACTCAAACTGCATCAAATATCCACAAGGTCCATGGTAATGCGCTCCCACTTGTCACGACCCGAATTCCCACCGTCGGGGCAGTGATGGCGCCTAATGCCACACTTGCTAGGCAAGCCAACATTAGAGGTTTACAACATAGAAATCTTAAAATTTACGGAGATCCACTTCATTTCAACACATAGAACTTTCATAAAGAAAAGAAATTTGCATAATAACATTGCGCATATGATATCTACTTGCCTAACCACCCATGATCTGGAGTCACAACTCACGGACTACTAAGAAATTTACTACAAGTATTTGGCTGTAAGAAAAATGTATAACTATTTGTGAACTAAAGGAAACAGTAAATAAGCATATAGGAGGGGACTCCAGGAATCTGCGGACATCGGCAGATCTACATTGGGTCTCCTGCATAGAAGTCAGCTATGATCTCAGAATCATCACGGACCAATACCTGGATCTGCAAAGAAAGTGTAGAGTGCAGTATCAGTACAATCGACACCATGTGCTGGTTAGTGTCATGCCTAACCTGGGAGAAGTAGTGACGAGGATAGGACAAGACACACACATATAACCTGAACAGTATAACCATGATAAAGGCAACAACAATAATAAAGCAATAAAGCAGGAACGATGTGAAGGGGACATGCAGTGGAGAAATTACAATATAAGGAGTGAGAATAATGGAAGTACAAAATCTGACAATAATCCTTAAACTAATTAGGCAATTAAAACAACAAAGGAAAACTGCACGGTATCACCCTTCGTACTTTTACTCTCAACATCACTAATGAGTGGTGATTTTACCACTCATTTGGCCTCTTTTCGTTAGATTTTGTATCGTTCAATGATAACTTGAGGTTGTTATTAGTGTGTAATTTCTCAATTATCAGGGAAATGATGAGATGAAGTGGTTGGTGTGGAATTGGAATGAAGTTGAACAAAAAGTGGTGGAAAGTGCACAAAAAGCTTCAGTGATTCTGCAACTGCGGACTCTGGGCCGCTGGTGCGGGATCACACTTATGGAGGTCTCAACGCACCTGCGAAGGAAGGCACAACCACACAAACTCGCACCTGCGATGCATTTCACGCACCTGCGGAACCGCAGGTGCGACCATTTATCCGCACCTGCGGAAATTGGTCAAGCCATCCAGAACCGCGCCTACGGGTGGATTTCCGCTCCTGCGGAACCGCACCTGCGAAGATTGTTCCGCAGGTGCGGTCAACGGGCATCAGCACTGGGCAAAAATGTAAAAGCACATATTATCATTCCCAAATCTCATATACTCGACCTAGCTGACATCTTTTAATATCTTTGGCTTTGTAAATATAATTTTGTGGAGAGAAGAACAAGTCTTGAAGCTAGGGTTTGCACACACACTTGAATTGAAGATTTCACTCTTATGGTTTAGGTTTTCTTACCCATTTATGTTTGTTTCTTCATTTCCTTGCTTTGTATTATATATTTAAGTGTGTGGTATTTATTTCCAACACTTGAATCTTGTTTATGGAAATTTACATATTTAAAGTGTGGATACAATACCTTGTTTTGCTTATGTATTGAATGATTTTATTATATTTATGAAGTGAATTATTGTTTCTTTAATTATTCTTGTTCTTTAATGTTTCCAAAGGTATTAGCTAACCCTAGGACTCGCCCATTAACTCCAAATTGATTTTGTAAAAGATAATTTGGGGTTGGGAAAGATTAATTAACAAGAACTTGAGGCTTTAACCCTCATTTTATAGGTTCTACCTAGGGATAGGATTGAACTACTTGTAGCCATATCCGGTGTGCTTAATCTCTTGATTGGGTTAGGAATAATTCAATTAGGAAGTTTGATTAGTCTTTGGGGAAATCTAATTAAGAATTATTATCCGTGGCTAATTAACATAAACTCGCTCATAATTGTGAAATCGTAAAATACATTCGATCGTTACTTGAGTGTAATTTCCGAAGCATTCATACTTGTTGCCATTGATCATTTTACTTGCTTTCTAGGTTAGTTTATATTTTCGCATTTAGTTATAAACAACTCTCAAAACCAAAATCTTATTTTTTTGGCATTGCGCGATAAGTGATAATTCTCTTGCATTCCTAGTCGTCTCCATATTGTTCTCTGTGGGATTCGACCCCAACCTTGTTGGGTTACTATATTTGACACCGATCGCTTACACTATTTTAAGGTGTAATTTGAGCGTATCAAATTTTGGCGCCGTTGCCGGTAAACAATTGGCGTAATTTAGATTGTTTGAGAAGTAAGCATAAGTGCTTTGATTCAAACTTGTGAATATTTGTGTAATTATTTTTCTTGTTTATTTTCTTAATTTTTCAAAAAAAAAAATATGGCATCATATAATGAAAATTGGTCTGATGGTAGTTGTTCATACTTTGATGACCCTTGCCCTTATTGTGGAGGACCACACTCGTGGCAAAATTGTTTAAATTTTCCCGGGGATGGATTGTGCGCACAATCTCAAACCCATGAGTGGAGTATTTGTGATAGGTGTCGTTGCCAAAATGGTCATTGGTATGGTTGTGTATATTTTTCCGTCCCTTCCCCAAGCCCCCACTAAGATGATTCTACTTTTTGTGATGGAAATTTTAGGGGTGAAGAAGTGGAGGGAAGCGAGCATGTTAGAAATGAATAGCTCAAGCTCATGTTGGAGTTCTTACTTGAAGAAGGGAACCGTGAGCGAAATGCCTTGGATGAACTTTTGGAGACTCGTCTCCAAAATGATTTGGCACTCGAAAGGTTGCACTCACAAATGGATGCTATGATTGAAGCTTCGAGGGTTCAAAAAGCCTTGGATGTGAGTGAAAGACAAGAAGTTGAAAATTCTTCCTTGGCGCTTGAACAAAACCAAGAAGAACTCTCAAATGCTCAAAATGAGAGGATGATGCTCATGTTGGAGTCCATTCTTGAAAATGAGGAAAACCACAACTTTGTACTCGAGGAATTGAAGCTTGAAGTGACTCAAATGATGAGCACATCCGCACATTGGAAGATCAAATGTAAGCATTAATGGAGGCTCGCCATGCCTCTCAAGTTGAAAGTGTAGATGGAAGCCAAGAAGAGTCAAATTACGAGGGTGAGAGTGAGTTTTACTTTGAGGAATCAAGCCTTGAATATCCGCCAACCGACTCCATAAGTATTAGTGATGCCAACAAAAATATGGAATTAGAGTCAACCGAAGTGATTGAAAATTTGGTTGAAATTGACTTTATTCTAGGGGAAAATGAGGATGTCAAAATCCGGAAAAATTTGCAAGTTGGAGGTTTGAAGGCACCTTCCAAGCATTTTTCAACATTGGAATTGTGTGGTAAAACGGAAGTTGAACTACACGAGTCAATGGAGTGTTGCGAGGAGAAAAAGTTCTTACCATACATCTTGCAAAATTTGAAGGAACAAGAAAACAAAACGACATTCCTCACATGAGAGCCAAGAAGTGCAAAATGAAGAATTTAAGGCTTGGCTCGGTCATCTATTTACCACCCCCTACAACCCGTGGTCACAATCTTGGCGCTCAATTCATATCATTCAAGTAGTGAGAAAAGTGTTAAAGTGATTTGCGTCGTGCCACGACGTTAAATGCGGCGCTTGGTGGGAGACAACCCATCGTTTTTCAAAAATTTTAGTCATTTTTGAAATTTTCTTTTTTAGAATAGCTTATTATATTTTTTATAACCAATCTTCCAAGTTTCAAAATTTTCGGAGTTAGTTTGAGCAGGTTAGAGATACTGGGTGATCAAAAACAGTGCAAGAAAACAAAGAAAATTGATGGGCAAACATTCTGCTCAATTATGTGATGCCCTATGTCAAAAATGCTATCGCATAGTTGAATTTACGAGCAACAATGCGATCAAAAAATTCTCACAAACTTTTTGTTGCTGAGCCCAGTAATTCTGCACCTGCGGTAAGATTTCCGCAGGTGCGGTTTCGCAGAAGCGATTTGTAACTCGTAGGTGCGGCCTCCATCGCAGGTGCGGCAATAGCATCGCAAGTGCGGAAGTCTCACAATTAAAATCCCCTAATCTGTCTCTCCAGTAAGTTTTCTATAATCCCTAAACTCAAAAGAAGTAAGGTAAGCTTCTAGTCAACGTGTGGAGGGGGGTAAAAGCAATCTTCCAGTGGGGGCAGCCGAGCGAGAAGCTGCCAGTTGCTGAAGCTGATGATAGCGAGGACTACTCGTTCATGTCCGGTGCGGATGATTCCGATGATCACGAGAGTTCTCAGCACCATTGACCAACCTCTTCTCATGCAGTCTGCTAGTCTGATGCAGACCTCAGGGAGACCCTCAAACTATGCTCTTTTATTTTAATGTTATGCAGTGGGGACACTGCAATACTTTTAGTTAGGGGTGGCTGTTGCACATTGTATCTATGTATGACTTCTTGGATTGATATTGTCTTTACTGCCCTTGCCGGGTTTCTTTGTTATGTATGGATACTTTGTGCCCTTGTCGGGCTTATTGTGGATGATGTCAACTTGTTTATCTTAGCTTGGTGTGATTGGTTTATTTTTAGTTTTGTTGAATCCTTTATTTTATTTTATTTTTTACTTTAGTAGTTTGCTTCTATTTTAGTTTTTAGCTTTTCACTAATAGCTTTGTTCCATAATTTTTACTTTCTTAATAATACCTCCTTGGGTTTTCTTCATGCTACGGTTCTTTCCCAAGGAACATTTTTGAAGTGAACCGGGTGACTGATGTCAACTTGTTTTGCTTAGCTTGGTGTGATTGGTTTATTTTTAGTTTTGTTGAATCCTTTATTTTATTTTATTTTTTTCTTTAGTAGTTTGCTTCTATTTTAGTTTTTAGCTTTTCACTAATAGCTGTGTTCCATAATTTTTACTTTCTTAATAATACCTCCTTGGGTTTTCTTCATGCTACGGTTCTTTCCCAAGGAACATTTTTGAAGTGAACCGGGTGACTTGTCCCTATGATAGATGGTGTGACAACTTTCTTAAGGGAATTAGTCTTGTTTTGCTAGGAAGAGACTTTTGGATTATTTGGTACTAAAGAAATTAGTCTCTTGTATGTGAAATGTGAACTAATAATACCGCTCCGAAATTTGATTTTGAATGATAAATTTTGGTGAAATGTGGAGGCTAATTTTGGTGATAAATTCTTGGCTCTTTTAGTGACTCCTTGCACACTAGTTCGAAAGTATTGCTCTATGATAATTGTGTTTGGTTGGAGAAATGACCTTAGGCATTCTTTGTGTTATTTGAAAACCTCGTTAGCCTTTAGAGCCACCATTGTATAGATATTATCACTAGTCACCCCATTTGAGCCTTGAACTGTTCTTTGGTCACCTCAGTACAAACCTTTCCCTTTTGCAAAATAATTCATCTTTTGAACCCGTCCCTCCTTGAATATTTAGAATGAGGAAAAAAGCCTAAGTTGGGGGTGTAGTGTCAAAGTGGAAATTAGTAAGGTTGTACATTGAGTGCAAAATATATGCCTCAAAAGATTCTTTTTAAATTATTCAAGCTCCAAAAGAAAAATACAAAAAAGGAAGAGAAAAAGAAATGTGTATATGTAAATAAATAGGGAGCTTTGAATAAATGTAGCGAGGTACTTAAAGTGGTTCTATGTTGGTAACTAGATGCAAATGAGGCTATGTGGTTTGAAAAGAAACAAAGCACAACAAGAAAGGAAAATGTGAGTAGTGTTCAAGGAGGGTGTAGTCATTTTCCCAAATGTGTATCATACCCTTCCCTAAACCTACGTTACAATCTTAAAAAGCCCTAATGGGATCTCCAACCGAATATTTTTGAATATGCGATGAATTAAAATAAGGGCAAGCCTATGATATGATTGGTTGTAACACTTGAAAGTCTTTGTGAGTGTGAGTGTATTTGTAAATATGTCCCTTGTTATTGTCATTGTAAATATTGTGAGTTGGGACTTTCTTTCTCTATTGTGAGGGCACATGAACTAGGATTGAATGGTGAAATTGATATATTCTAAAAAAAATAAAATTAGCGAGTTGAGCATTTGTAGTAGACTAGTGTTGTTGAGTCACTTCTTGAGCCTTTTTCTTGTCACTTACTTATTTTTTAGACTTCCGTGCACTTCTTGAAGTTGTTTGTAAATGAGGGAGTTATTCAAGTAAGATGCATACTTGAACCTAATTATTAGTACCAACCAAATCCATAAGTATAGTGCTTAGTTGGAAAATGTGACTTGTGGATAAGAGCATTGCAACTTGTGTTTGACATAGTGGAACCTCATTGAGTTATTAGTTTTGATTTGCTTGAGGACAAGCAAAAGCTCTAAGTTGGGGGTGTTGATGAGTGGTGATTTTACCACTCATTTTGGCCTCTTTTCATTAGATTTTGTATCGTTCAATGATAACTTAAGGTTGTTATTAGTGTGTAATTGCTCAATTTTCATGGAAATGATGCCATGAAGTGGTTGGTGTGGAATTGGAATGAAGTTGAACAAAAAGTGGTGAAAAGTTCACAAAAAGCTTCAGTGATTCCGCACCTACGGACTCTGGGCCGCTGGTGCGAGATCGCACCTGCGGAGGTCTCAACGCACCTGCGAAGGAAGGCACAACCACACAAACTCGCACCTGCGATGCATTTCATGCACCCGCGGAACCGCATGTGCGACCATTTATCCGCACCTGCGGAAATTGGTCAAGCCATCCAGAACCGCGCCTGCGAGTGGATTTCCGCTCCTGCGGAACCGCACATGCGAAGATTCTTCCGCAGGTGCGATCAACGGGCATCAGCACTGGGCAAAAATGTAAAAACACATGTTTTCATTCCCAACTCTCATATACTCGACCTAGCAGACGTCTTTTAATATCTTTGGCTTTGTAAATATAATTTTGTGGAGAGAAGAACAAGTCTTGAAGCTAGGGTTTGGACACACACTTGGGATTGAAGATTCCACTCTTGTGGTTAAGGTTTTCTTACCCATTCATGTTTGTTTCTTCATTTCCTTGCTTTGTATTGTATATTTAAGTGTGTAGTATTTATTTCCAACACTTGAATCCTGTTTATGGAAATTTACATATTTAAAGTGGGGATTAAATACCTTGTTGTGCTTATGTATTGAATGATTTTATTATATTTATGAAGTGAGTTATTGTTTCTTTTATTCTTGTTCTTTAATGTTTCCAAAGGGATTAGATAACCCTAGGACTCGCCCATTAACTCCGAATTGATTTTGGAAAAGATAATTGGGGTTGGGAAAGATTAATTAACAAGAACTTGAGGCTTTAACCCTCATTTTATAGATTCTACCTAGGGATAGGATTGAATTACTTGCAGCCATATCCAGGTGCGCTTAATCTCTTGATTGGGTTAGGAATAATTCAATTAGGAAGTCTTGTTAGACTTTGGGAAAAGCTAATTAAGAATTATTATCCGTGGCTAATTAACATAAACTTGCTCATATTTGTGAAATCGTGAAATACATTGGATCGTTACTTGAGTATAATTCCCGAAGCATTCATACTTGTTGCCATTGATAATTTTACTTGGTTTCTAGGTTAGTTTATATTTTCTCATTTAGTTATAAACAACTTTCAAAACCAAAATCTTATTTGTTTGGAATTGCGCGATAAGTGATAATTCTCTTGCATTCCTAGTCGCCTCCATATTGTTCTCTGTGGGATTCGACCCCAACCTTGTTGGGTTACTATATTTGACATCGATCGCTTACACTATTTTAAGGTGTAATTTGAGCGTAACAGTCACCAAATAAATAAATAGAACGGCACGTCATCACCCTTCGTGCATTAAACCTCTCATAATATACACGGCACCAGCCTTCGTGCTTATTACTCACAAATCATGGCACGGCATCACCCTTCGTGCATTGACACTCATAAAACATGGCACGACATCACCCTCTGTGCTTTACATTCTTCCTTACAATATAAATAATGTATGCGCATCATCACCCTTCGTGCTTTACACTCCTCCTCACAAGTCACAAAATCAATAAAAACGGATAAATAGAAGTTTCACAAAGAAGCCAGTACTTTATCAATATTCAGAAGTTATCAACTCTCAGTAAATCCAGATATAAGTCACCAACATCTTTAATAACAACACCAAACAATGATAGTAGAATTAAAGACTGCAAGATTCACAAAGGATGGAATTTGACTCGCATGGTATGACTCAACAACAACGCATAGATGCTCGTCACCTCACCTATACATTGTATTCAACAACCAAACACGTAGCAAATAAACACATAATACCTATTCCCTCAAGCCAAAGTTAGACACGACACTTACCTCGATTCGCAGACCACTCACTGCTCAAGCACCGCTTTTCCCTTAGAATTCACCTCCAAACTACTCGTATCTAGTCACAAATAGCTTAATACCATCAATTCTCGCTAAAGGAATCAACTTTAATGAATAACTACAGATTTCCCGAATTTTCCCAAAAAAAAGTCAAAAATTGACCCCGGGCCCGCTTGGTCTAAACTCGAGGTTCGGACCAAAATGCGTCTACCTATTCACCCTCAAGCCCAAATATGTAATTAGTTCCGGAATCCGACCCTAAATTCCCAAATTTATAAAATCCCCAATTCTTCTAAAATCCCTAATTTCTACCCTTAAAGAATAAGATTTAGGTCTAGAAATCTAATGGGTGTTTGTGGAAATTGAAAGGAATGAGTTTAAGAACACGAACCTATGATTTGATGTTGAATTCTCACTTCAAAAATCACCCAAGGTTGAGTTCTAGTGAAGAAATATGAAATTTTGAACAAACCCCGTCTTTGGAATCTGTTTTAAAACACTGAACAGGCCTTCGTCGCGTTCGCGAGAGGCCTGTCGCGATCGCGATGCACAACGGCCTAAGGCCTTCGCGTTCGCGAGGCTATCTACGCGTTCGCGTAAGGCAGTTACGCCCAAGCCTTCGCATTCGCGACCCAAGGGACGTGTTCGCGTAGAACAGCATGACCCCCTCCCACAGGTCCCTTAACCTATCGCGTTCGCGGGAGACTAATCGCGTTCGCAAAGAGTACCATCCCCAATACTTCGCGTTCGCCACCAGTCCTTTGCACTAGCGAAGAAGAAAATTCCTCCCATCCTAGTTTACACTTCGTGATCGGGAGAGTGGCTTCGCGATCGCGAAGCACAAATTACATGTGCATCAGAAACAGCAGAACAACAGAAATGTCTAAGTCTGAAACACCCCGTAGCCTATCCGAAACTCACCTGAGCCCTCGGGGCTCCAAATTGAACATGCACACAAGTATAAAAATATCATATGAACTTGCTCGTGCGATTAAATTGCCCAAATAACACCTACAATTACCGATTTAGCATCAAAATAAATGAAATTATCAAGAATAGTTATAGTCACTATTTTCTCAACCGAAGGTCCGAATCACGTCATATAAACTCCGTTTCTCACCAAATTTCACAGACATGGTTTAGATATCATAACGAACTTGTACCGGGCTACGGAATCAAAATATGGGCCCGATACCATAAAAATCAAGCATTAAGCACATATTGTAAAACCATAGATTTTCTGAAATTCAATTTTTTGCCAAAAATTCATTTCTCAAGCTATGGATCTCGGAATTCGATTCCGGGCATAGGCCCGGATCGCATATTTTATTATGGAACCACCGGGATCGTCGGAATACGGTTCCGTTTACACAAAACGTTGACCAAAGTCAACTAAAAATCTCTTGTAAATTCCAAAAATTATTATTATTTTCCACAAAAAGACTTTTCGGAATTATGCTCGGACTGCGCACGTAAATTGAGGAGGATAAATATAGGATTTTTAAGGCCAACGAGCGTGGAATAAAGTCCTAATGAAAAGATGACCTCTTGGGTCATCACAACACTTTCACTCAGGTATAGTCATTTGCTGGAGTTGACCACCTCACCTCTAGTGTTCAAACATAAACTACTGGAAATTTAGGCATCTAGCTACATACTCAACTATGTCTTTCTTCATCTGCCGCCACCAATAATGCTGCCTCAGATCACGATACATCTTCCTAGCACCTGGATGAATGGAATATCGAGAACTGTTTGCCTCCTCTAGAATCCTCTCCCTCAAGCCATCGACATTAGGAACACATAGACGACCCTAGAGTCACAGAACACCATCTTCTCCGATAGTACACTCCTTGGCACCACCCTGTAGTACCGTCTCTTTGAGAACTAACGTGTGCGGATCATCAAACTGTCCAGTCTTGATCTGCTCCAATAGTGAAGACTTGGCAATGACGCCTACAAGAACTCGGCTGGGATCTAAAATATCCAACCTTACAAGTCTGTTAGCCAAGGACTGAATGTCCAAAGCTATTGGCCTCTTCTCTACTGAAACGAATGCCAAGCTACCCATACTCTCTGCCTTTCTATTGAAGGCAACCGCGACTACATTCGCCTTTCCCAGATGATAAAGAATGGTGATATCATAATCCTTAAGTAACTCAAGACATTTTCACGACCTCAAATTGATATCCCTTTGCTTGAACATATGCTGCAAGATGAAATGATCACTGTAAACCTCATAGGACACCCTATAAACATAATGCCTCCATATCTTAAGAGCATGAACAATCGTGGCTAACTTCAAATCGTGTACAGGATAAATCTTCTCATGGGGCTTCAAGTAATGTGAAGCATATGCAATACACAATGCGTGAAGCATCACAATACACAATATACATCCCCAAGCCGGAAGGCAACACTAGAACTGGTGTTGTAGTCAAAGTTGTCTTGAGCTTCTGGAAGCTCGCCTCACAATCATCAGACCAACATAATGGAGAACCCTTCTGGGTTAATGTAGTCAAAGGTGCTTCAATGGATCAGAAGCCCTCCATAAAACGGTGATAATAACCTGCTAACCCCAAGAAGCTCTTAATCTCATTCACCGTAGTACGACGAGGCCAACTCTAAACTGCCTCAATCTTCTTAGGATCCACCTTAATACCCTCACCTGATACAGCATGCCCCAAGAATGCTATAAAATCTAACCAAAACTCACACTTGGAGAACTTAGCGTATAGCATTTGTTCCCGCAAGGTCTGAAGCACCACTCTCAAATGTTGCTCGTGCTCCTCCATGCTA
Organism: Nicotiana knightiana; assembly: GCA_005239525.1. Classification (NCBI taxonomy): domain Eukaryota; kingdom Viridiplantae; phylum Streptophyta; class Magnoliopsida; order Solanales; family Solanaceae; genus Nicotiana; species Nicotiana knightiana. The sequence goes on from ML432897.1 coordinate 26,901, forward strand.
TGCGAGTAGATCAAAATGTCATCAATAAAGACGATGACGAACGAAAAAATATAAGGGTTGAACACCCTTTTCATCAAATCCATAAAAATAATTTCGTTGGGGCATTAGTCAAAACGAAGCACATCACTAGAAACTCATAATGGCCATATCTAGTCCGGAAAGCAGTCTTCAGAATATTCGAATCCCGAATCTTCAACTGATGGTACCCCAATCTCAAGTCGATCTTAGAGAACACCCTGGCACCCTGCAACTAGTTAAAATAATCATCAATCAATGGAAGATGGTACTTGTTCTTAATGGTAACCTTGTTCAACTGGCGGGAATCAATGTACAACCGCATAATCCCATCTTTATTCTTCACAAATAACACTGGTGCAACCCAAGGTGATACACTCGCCCTGACGAACCCCTTTACTAGCAACTCCTCAAGCTATTCCTTCAACTTTTTTGGATTCGTACGGTACGGTGTGATAGATATAGGTTGGGTACCTGGAGCCAAATCAATGCAGAAATCTATATCACGATCTGGTGGCATGCCTGGAAGATCATAAAGAAACACATTGGTGAACTCCCGGACTAGTGGTACTGAATCAATCACCGGAGTGTCTGCGGCAGCATCCCGAACATAAGCTAGATAAGCCAAATAACCATTCTCGACCATGTATCAACCCTTCATGAAAGAGATGATCCGACTAGGTGAGCTTACAGACGAACCCTTCCAATCCAATCTAGGCAACTCAGGCATAACCAAGGTAACAGTCTTGGCATGGCAATCAAGGATGGCGTGATATGGAAATAACCAGTCCATGCCCAGGATAACCTCAAAATTGGTCATATTGAGCAGTAGAAGATCTGCTATGGTCTCATAGCCACAGAATGTAACAACGCAGGACCGGTAGACCCGATCCATAGCAACAAAATCGCCCACTATAGGGGACACATAAACAGGAATACCCAAGGACTCAAGAGGAATATCTATGAAATAAGCAAACAAAGATGACATATATGAATAGGTGGACCTTGGATCAAACAATACCGAAGCATCCCTATAATAGATAGAAATAATATATGTGATCACGACATCTAAGGTCGATGCATCTGGTCTAGCCGTGAAAGCATAGAATCTAGCTGGAGCGTCGACTGGCTAGCCTCCGCCTAACTGAACAGTATGTAGATGACCTTCCCCTGCCTGGCCTCCACCTCTAAGACGGCCCCTACCCACATGTCCTCCACCTCTGGGCAGTCGGACGACTGGTGCTGTAATCATGGGTTGATGACCCTGATGTACTGCCTTGCCCTAAAGCCTGGGGCAGAACCTACATACATGATTGAGATCTCCACCCTCAAAACAACCTCTCGGTACAGTGATCTGCAGACCTCAAGTCTGTCCTTAATAGCCTTAATACCCATTGGAAGAACCCTGAATAGCTAGTGGGCGGTAAGAAGTCTCTGTCATGACACTGAAATAGGATCGCACTGGAATACCCCAAGGAGGCGGTGATGCTAGATATGTGGGCTTCCTAGGCTGACCCTTTCTTGAACTGACCTCTGCCTCCAGCGCGGGCACCTCTAAACTCTTTGAAATAACGGACCCACTTGTCGTGCTGCATTTGCTCTCTACCTCTCTCACAATAACCCTCAATCCTCCAAGCTATCTCCAATACTAGCTTATAAGAAGTCCCCATCTCAACCTCCCGGGCCATAGTTGCATGAATACTTGAGTGCAACCCCGTAAAAAACCTCTGGAATCTCTCCGCATCAGTAGGAAGTATCATAAGTGCATGACGAGGCAACCCAGAGAACCTCGCCTCATATCGGTCACAGACATCTGACCCTGCTGGAGCTGCTCAAACTGAAACCGCAACTCTTCCCTCTGGAGGGTGGAATATACATATCCAAGAAAAGGCATGTAAACTGATCTCAAGTCATAGGAGGAGAACCTATTGGCCTGCCGAGAAGATGAGACTACCACCACCTGCGGGCCCTTCCCTCCAGCTAGAAAGTGGTGAAATCCACCCCATGGGAATCTAATATACTCATGTTATGCAGTCTATCCTTGCACCTACCAATGAAGTCCTGGGGATCCTCATGTCGCTCACCTCCGAAGATAGGAGGGTGAAGCCTGGTCCATCTAGCTTACGCGGCTCGCCGACCGTAGTTGGTCTAGTTAGGTACAGCTGCTACAACTGGCTGGGCTGTGTCCACGAGTACTGCACCTGGAGTCTGATATATGGCAGTTGCATGTCCCGGAGCCTAAGAAATAGGGGTCTGTGCTCCCCCTCCCGCCTGAGATGTGGTTAGGTCTGTTGGAAATAAACCAACTTGAGTCATAGTATCCATGAACCTTAACATATGGCCCATAATCTCCTGGAAGCCCGGTGCTGACATGAAATCTACCGCAGCTGGCTCAGCTGCAGGCACCTCGCCATGCTCCTCAATAGGTGGGGTCCTCTACTAGATCCTCTAGTGGTATAGCTGGGGCAACTCTAGGACGTCATTTTCCCCCTCGGGTTGGTGCCCTCCTCAGGCATGTACCTCGGCCTCTAGCAACAGGGGGAGCATCTCCTCCCAGGTTTGGAACATTTGTCGTGCGCGTTTTCACCATCTGTGAGAGAATAAGAGAAAGACACTTAGTATAACATAAACTGAACGATAAGATATGAAAAAAGAGTAGTTTCCTAACACCCTATAGTCTCTCGAAGATAAGTACAGACATCTCTGCACCAATCCGCAAGACTTTATTAGGCCTGCTCATAACTCGTGAGACTTACGTGATCCTAGAGCTTTGATACCATGTTCTCACGAACCAATTTCTCTTATGGGCTGGCGCCCGACGTTATCGCTAGGCAAGCTGACAGTGAACTAACTCTGTAATCCTTTCTTTTAAAGACTTGAAATAGTTGAGTTTTAGTTTATGCATAAATAATAAGTAAGCATTTAATAAAAATGAGAGATAAAGATTTTTAAAGCAATGAGATAAATAAGATAACCCAAAAACCATCACGTGTCAAATCGCTTAAACCACCAAGACCTAGTGTCACAAATGTATGAGCAACTAGTAGAATACACAAAAGAGAGCTCTACGCTACTGTCTGAAATCAAGTAGACAGAAAATACAAGTAAAAGAAAGACTTCGACTGCTGCAGAATGGCTCAGAAGGCAGCTCATCGTGTAACCTCACAGTAGTTATCAAGTGTGCACGCCGGACTGATATCCAGATGTACCTGCCTCAAATCCTGCACATTAAGTGCAGAAGTGTAGCGTTATCCTGTCTAACCAGGAAGAACTAGTGACGAGGGGTCGACTTTGGCACTTACTATGGGCTAAAAATAAGATGTCAAAATGATAACTAAGCATGGATTACATAAATATACCTTAAAACTCAATAACAGGAATAATAAACAATCCTTTCGCTAATAGTATATCCCAAGTTTATTTCCATCATCTAACAATTTATATCTCAAGTCAATGAAACAATATCAATTATAATTGGTTTCAAAGATTTATCATTTGCATTTTATGTCGAGGACGTACAGCCCGATCCAACATAAAAATATTAAAATTGTGCACTGCCGAGGGTCGAACGGCAGGAACCATAGATTTATCTATATCCTACCGAGGCATTCGTCCTGCTCTATGAAAAAGAGAAAATACTTCATAACAGCCAATTCAATATTTATTAAGAGGCCATTATTTAAAGAAACCCGAATGCTCAATAACAGTTAGTAGCCCGTCCAAGAATTTAAGTAAATGAAATTTAACCGTCTACCATTCCTTTATCAAGTTCCAACATGATTTAAGAAATTAAGTTAACAAGTAAGGTGCAAACGTCGTAAATATAGCATGGTATGGGTCCTATACTACCCGACATATAGTAGCTAGGACGGACTCTCTTTACCTCGTACGTACGTAGACCCCACAAATAGGAGCACATATTAATCAATTTACCTATGGGGTTAATTCCCTCTTACAAGGTTAGAAAATAGACTTACCTCGTCTCAAAGCCTACTTTCCGGTCCAAGATTGTGCTCAAACCCTCAATTTGGTTCCAAACGACTCGAAACAAGTCAAATATTATATAAAATAATCAATACAAGTTCAAAAGTTCATATCTTAACTATCAAAGGTGATTTTCCAAGCCTATTTGAAGAATCCCTAAAATTGACCCCCGGGCCCACGTGCCCGGATTCCGGAAAATTTTTATGAAAATTGTTATCCATAACCTCATGGACTCAAATGTATGAATTTTTACTAAATTCCATAAAATATTTTGTGGTTAAATCATATTTTTATCAAAAACCTAGGTCTTCACTTAAACCCATGATTTTCACTAATTTAGATGTTATAATCTACCCATAAACTATGTATTTAACTCACGTTGTGTAGAAATGACTTACCTCAAAGTTCTAGGTGAAAACCCCTCTCCAAGAGCTCCAAAATCGCTCAAGAGATGAAAGAAAATGAGCCAAATTAGTCTAAGTCCCGTTTTCAAAAGATGATTCTGCCCAGGGGTCCATATACGCGATCGTGGCCAAGCTCTCGTAATCGTGATGGCTAAACTGAGGAGCCAAGGAAAAAGGCTCTATGCGAACATGAGAGGACCCATGCAAACGCGATGCACCAGGCCGCCTACTCCTCGCAAATGCGGGTCCTAACACGTGAACGCATAAGGTAACTGAGGAGCCCAAGTCCAGTCTTCTACGTGAATGCGGCCTGCCCTATGCAAACGCGAAGGCTAAAGGGCCCAAGCCTCCGCGAATGCGGACCTACATATGTGAACACGAAGGGAAAAAACCACCAGACCCCAAATCCTTCAGCTCGAACACGAGGGTCTATCCACGTTCGTGTAGAAGGAAGCCAGAACAGAAAATCTGGTGTTTTAAACTTAACTCCGTGTCACGCCCCGAACCTGGGGAGGCGTGGCTGGCACCCGGTTCTGTACTGGCTCGAGCGAACCACTCTATAATTCATTCGTTCCTTTTGTAACTATCATGGGCCCATATGGCCACAACTCATAATGTATAACTGTAAGTTGGAAAACACTATATCAATGAACCATCTTTATTAAAACATGAATACATATGGGCCGGCAAGACGTCTGACATACTGTACAAACTGAACCTCTATCTACAAAGACTCTAAGATTATTGGGACAGGGTACCGGCCTACCCATAAGTCTGTAGCAAAACTCGGACACAATGACTCATAGACTCGGCTGCACTATCCTTCGCTGAATGCAAACCTCGTCTACTATGAGGGCTCGTCAATCTGATTATCTATACCTGCAGGCATGAATGCAACATCCCCAACAAAAGGATGTCAGTACGAATAATGTACTGAGTATGTAAGGCAATATACTGAAAGCTGAAACTGAAATGATAATATAATAACTGAAAGTAACTGGAAGTCAGAATTAATCTGAAGATATGTTTACCTGTTGATACTAACTCAACTATATATATATATATAACTGCTCTGTCGTAGTAGGCTCGCTCGTAGGCGCTCGGCCATACTAGGCTCTGTATCTCAACCATCTGGGCTCGCTCATAGGCGCTCGACCACAGTAGGCTCGGTGTATAACTTACCGTCTAATCAGAGGTTTCCCAATAGGGGCCTGCCCATCGATTATAGCTCGATGGTAATGAAAATACTGTAATACTATATATATATATATATACATACTCTCTGCTCTCTTGACTGGAAAGAGGAAATACTCAATTGAATATCAAGACCCGATAAAGAGAATATTGTAATCTACAAAACTAGGAAAATATACGTTACTTGTGAGACTAGCAAAATATACGTAAATTTTGGGATATGAATTTTTTTTCTTTTTGCCTTGTTATCAAACTCGTGTAGTTACGAGATCATGCCAAAATGAAAGAAGGGCTTAGCCATAACATACCTGGACCAATTCTCTTGACAATTCCTCCAGCACAAGTCTTTTGCGAGAACACGTAATGCCGGATCAAAGTAGGGAAGAAAACTAACTAGCTGATGCTTTGGCTGTCACGACTCGAAATCCCACCTTCAGGCCGTGATGGAGTCTAACGTTGAACCCGCTAGACAAGCCAACGTTACTGGTTATTCTAATTTATTCCTTTGTTATTTAGCATTTAAAAAGTGATATACAAGAACAAATAGAAATAAGAATGCGGAAGAAGTGCAGTCTAACAGCTTAATTAAACAGTATTACAAAAATCCTTAATAACAACTCCCCAAAATCTGGTGTCACAATTTCACGGATTGTCTATGATTGCTATAGATAAAGGACTGAATGAAAAAGGTGCTACTGTCTCGAAAATACATAAAGAGAGGAAAAAAAGAGAGGTAGGAGGTGACGCCAAGTCCTGCGGACGCCTGTAGGACTACCTCAGTGTCGCCTGGTGGACTGAAGGATACTCCCTCGATCAATGCCCACTGGGTCCGTCTCCGTAATCTGCTCAACATAAAGAAGTGCAGGTGTAGCATCAGTACAACCTACCCCATGTACTGAGTAAGTGCCGAGCCGAACCTCGACAAAGTAGTGACGAGGCTAGGACACGACAAATAATATCACCTGTGCAGTTTAAGTAAATATAACAAGAAATAACCACAAGAAATAAACAGTAAGTACAATAACGGGGAAACATGCTGGGGAAAAAGGGATATCAAATACGGAAATGACAGAACGAAGCAAGAGTCTAAATATCCAAAAATAATAACGGGAATTAAACAGTGAATAGAAACGGTACGGCATGTCCCCTCGTGCATATTTTTAGCATAACACGACACAGAATGTGCCCTCGTGCATAACAATATAAAATATGGCACAGAATGTCCCCTTGTGCATAAACATCATAAACATGGCATGGAATGTCCCCTCGTGCATTACATCATAAAATATGGCACGGAATATCCCCTCGTGCATAATAACATAAAGCAACAACTGGCATGAAAATCAACAAATAAGAAACCTCTAATGCACGGAATAATCAACAAGAATAATATCGTCCCGGCAAGGGACACAACTATAACCAATCCTACACATGTGTATGATCCAACATAATGTTCCTCAAGCGATCAACTACTCAACAATACCCATAACTAGGAATTTCCACCACGATCATGCTTGACAACAACATATAGGTACTCGTCAACTCACCTATACATTGAACATGGAATAAGCACATAGCAATTAGGACTCAACACCTATTCCCTAAAGCTAAGGTTAGGCCAAACACTTACCTCGACTCCGAAGATCAAAATCACGCCTCAAGCACCGTTTTTCCTTTTGAACCCGACTCCAAATCAATCGTATCTACACATAATTGACTCAATAACATCAATAAATGCTAAACAACTCAACTCCAATGCTTAATTATAGGTTTTCTAGAATTCTTCCCAAAAATCCAAAAATTGACCCCAAACACGAGGTTCGGACCAAAAACCGATCACCCAATCACCCACGAGCCCGAATATATAATTTGTTTTGAAATCCGACCACAAAACGAGGTCAAATTCCTAAATAATCAAAAAGCCCTAACTCTACCCAAATCCCTAATTTTCTACCCTTAATCTCATGTTTTTAGGCCTAGAAGCTAATGAGTGTTGATAAAAATGAAAGAAAACGAGGTTAGGATTACATACCTATGAAGCTATGGTGAAGTTTCTCTTCAAAAACCGCCCAAGAGTTTTGGAGAAGAAGAAGTTCGTGAAAAATGGTGAAATTCCCGTAACTATTCTGTTTTTGATAAAAAAAATGACTGGGCGGATTTAGACTTATGCGATCGCGAGAGAGGAAATGTGATCGCACAGTTGAATGACCCCAAAGCTCCGCGATCGCGACTGTGCAAATCTGATTGAACAGTGTAAGCTACCCAGCCCCCCCAGCTTTCCTATTCTCCTATGCGGTCGCAGCTACACCTATGCGATCGCATAGTGTTACAGACTCTCCCCCCCCCCCAACACTGTGCTATGCGATCGCGAATGAGCCTATGCGATCGCATAGTGCACAACACCAGATGACAACATTAGACATCAGATTTTTCTATGTTTTTACACCCGACACCTACCCGAAACTCACCCGAGCCCTCGGGGCTCAAAACCAAATATACACACAACCTCAAAAACACCCTACGGGCTTACTTAAGTAATCAAAACACCAAAATAACATCATAAACATCGAATTAAACCTCAAAATCAATGAAATTCCTTTAAACTTCCAAAACTTCTAAATTTTCCATCTTCGATCCGAATCGCGCCAAACTAAGTCCGTTTATTACCAAATTTCATAATAACACATAATAGACATATTGAACCTGTTACGGGCTCCGGAACCATAATACGGGCCCGATATCACATGTTTCATATCAAATATCATTTTCAGAAACCTTTATATTCTTCAGAAAACAATTTTCTTTAGAAATTCATTTCTCGGACTCGAGACCTCGGAATTCGATTCCGGATATACGCCTAGGTCCCAATATTTTCCTACGGACCCTCCGGGGCCGTCAAATCACGGGTCCTGGTCCGTTTACCAAAAATGTTGACCAAAGTCAACTTTATTCAAATAATTATTATAAAATCATAATTTTATCAATTTTCCACATAACAGCTTTCCGGTTATGCGTTTGGGCTGCACACGCACATCGAGGTTAGATAAAAAGAGGCTTTCACGGCCTCGGAACACAGATTTAGCTAAAATTACACGGGATAACCTTTTGGGTCATCACAATCTCCACCTTTAAAAAAAATGTTCGTCCTTGAACGGACATAGAAAGGTACCTGAATCGGGGAAAAAATGGGGATATCGGCTCCGCATATCGGACTCGGACTCCTAGGTAGCTGCCTCAACTGCCTGACCTATCGACTGAACATGATCTCAACTGACGAACCTGCCAAGCTAATATAGCTACTGATTCCTCCTCATAAGTCAAATCCTTGTCCAACTGGACACTGCTGAAGTCAAGCACATGAGATGGATCGGCCATGTACCTCCGAAGCATAGATACGTGAAACACCGGGTGCAAGGCTGATAAACTTGGTGGTAAATCAAGTTTGTAGGCCACCTCTCCTACCTTATCCAGAATCTCAAATGGACCAATGTACCTAGGTCTCAACTTGCCCTTCTTCGCGAACCTCATCATGCCCTTCATGGGCGACACTCGAAGAAATACTCGTCTCTTATCATGAATGTCAAGTCACGAACTCTGCGATCTGCATAACTCTTCTGCCTAGATTGAGCTGTACGAAGTCTATCCTGAATAATCTTCACTTTATCCAAGGCATCCTGTACTAACTCTGAACCTAAGAATCTAGCCTCTCCCGGCTCGAACCACCCGACTGGCAACCGACACCGCCTACCATACAACGCCTCATACGGATCCATCTAAATGCTCGACTGATAGCTGTTGTTGTAGGAAAACTCAGCTAAAGGAAAGAACTGGTCCCATGAACCTCCAAAATAAATGACACATGCTCGCAACATATCCTCCAAAATCTGAATAGTACTCTCGGACTGTCTGTCCGTCTGAGGACGAAATGTTGTGCTCAAATCAACCCGTGTACCCAACTCACCCTGAAATACTCTCCAGAAATGGGAGGTAAACTGAGTACCTCGGTCAGAAATAATGGACACGGGCACACCATGCAATCGAACAATCTCTCTCATGTAGATCTTTGCCAACTTCTCTGCCGGATACAAAACTTATACGAGAATGAAGTGTGCTGACTTGGTCAGCCTATCCACAATAACCCACACTGCATCAAACATCCTCTGAGTCCGTGGGAGTCCAACTACAAAATCCATGGTGATACGCTCCCACTTCCACTCGGGAAGCTCAATCTGCTGCATCAACCCACCGGGTCTCTGGTGCTCGTACTTCACTTACTGACAGTTCAAGAACCTAGCTACATATGATACAATATCCTTCTTCATCCTCCGCCACCAATAATGCGGCCGCATGTCCTGGTACATCTTTGCGGCGCATAGATGAATGGAAGACCGGGAACTATGGGCCTCCTGCAATATAAACTCCCAAAAACATGAGGTACACAAATACGACTATGCGTCCTCAAAACTCCCTCATCATCAACTGTGATCTGCTTGGCACCTCCGTGCCGGACCGTATCTCTAAGAACACATAAATGGTGATCATCATACTGCCTGTCCCGAATACGATCATACAATGAAGAACGGGCCACAGTATGGGCAAAACACTGCCAGTCTCAGAAAACTCCAATCTCATGAACCGGTTTGCCAAAGCCTGAACATCCAAAGCGAGTGGTTGCTCACCAACTGGTATATAAGCAAGACTACCCACACGGGCTGACTTCCGGCTCAAAGCATCGGCCACCACATTGGCCTTCCCCGGATGATATAAGATGGTAAAGTCATAGTCCTTCAACAGCTCTAACCATCTCCTCTGCCTCATATTCAACTCCTTTTGCTTTAACAAATACTGCAAACTCTTATGATCCGTGAACACCTCACATGGAACCCCATACAGATAATGCCTCCAAATCTTCAACGCATGAATAATAACTGCTAACTCTACATCATGAACTGGATAGTTCTTCTCATGAACCTTCAACTGACGTGAAGCATAAGCTAAAACCTTGCCATCCTGCATCAACACTGCACCAAGTCCAACCCGTGAAGCATCACAATACACGGTATACAGTCCTGAACCTGTGGGCAAAACTAACATCGGTGTCTTGGTTAAGGCTGTCTTGAGCTTCTGAAAGCTCGCCTCATATTCATCTGACCACCTGAACAGGGTTCTAGGTCAACTTGGTCATCGAGGCTGCAATAGATGAAAAGCCCTCCACAAACTGGCAATAATACCCTGCTAAGCCTAAGAAACTCCGAATCTCTGTAGCTGAAGTGGGTCTAGGCCAATCTCTGACTGCTGAAATCTTCTTGGGATCTACCTGAATACCCTCTGATGATACCACATGGCCTAGAAATGCAACCGAAATCAACCAAAACTCACACTTGGAAAATTTGGCATACAACTAGCTGTCCTTCAGAGTCTGGAGGACGACTCGAAGGTGCTGATTATGCTCCTCTCGGATACGGGAGTAAATCAAAATATCATCAATGAAAACAATCACAAATGAGTCCAAATAGGGCCTGAACACTCGGTTCATCAACTCCATAAAAGCAGGGGGGCATTTTTCGACCCAAATGACATCACCAAGAACTCATAATGCCCATACCGAGTGCAAAAGGCTGTCTTAGGGACATCAGATGCCCTAATCCTCAACTGATGGTAACCAGATCTCAAGTCAATCTTGGAAAACATTGTAGCACCCTGAAGATGGTCAAATAAATCATCAATCCTCGGCAAAGGATACTTATTCTTAACAGTAACCTTGTTCAACTGACGGTAGTCAATACACATCCTCATTGAACCATCTTTCTTCTTAATAAACAACACTGGGGCACCCCAAGTAGAAACATTAGGCCTGATAAAGCCTTTATCCAACAAATCCTGCAACTGATCCTTCATCTCTGACGGGGCCATACGATACGGCGGGGTAGAAATGGGCTGAGTGCCCCGAGCCACCTCGATACAAAAGTCAACATCCCTGTCGGGTGGTATACCCGGCAGGTCAGCAAGGAATACCTCTGGAAACTCACTAACCATGGGCACAGACTCCATAGAAGGAACCTCAGCACTAGAATCACGAACATAGGCCAAATATGCCAAACAACCCTTCTCGACCATGCGTCGAGCCTTCATATATGAAATAAATATGCCGAAAGAATGACTAGGAGTCCCTCTTAACTCCACACGAGGTACTCCTGGCAAGGCCAGAGTCATTGCCCTGGCATGACAGTCAAGAATAGAATGGTAGGGGGATAGCCAATGCATCCACAAAATAACATCGAAGTCAACCATATCAAGAAGCAAGAGATCTACTTGAGTCTCTAGACCACCAATAACAACTACACATGAACGGTAGACTCGATCTATCACAATAGAACCACCCACCGGTGTAGACAGATATACAGAAGTACTCAGGGAATCATGGGGCATACTCAAATAAGGGGCAAAATATGAATACACATAGGAGAAGGTAGAACCCGGATCAAATAAAATCGAAGCATCTCTGCTGCAGACTGAAACCATACCTGTAATAACTGCATCAAAGGCCTCAGCCTCAGGCCTGGCAGGAATAGCATAGCATCGGGGCTGAGCCCCACCAATCTGAACATCTCTGGGTCAACCTGCTGCGGGTTGACCTCTACCCCTCATAGCATGTCCTCCACCTCTAACTGCCTGGCCTCCACCTCTGGCACCTCGACCTCCACCTCTAGCTTGCTGAGGGGGTGGGGGTGCACCTGGTGCGGGAATCATAGCACGGGAACCCTGATACAGAGAACCACTAGAATCTCGGGGGAAAAACATGGAAATGTGCCCCATACCACCACAAGTGTAACAAGATTTCTGCTACTGAGAAATGACCCTGAAACTCCCTGTTGACCAGAATAACCACCCTGGAAGCTTTGAAGCGGTGGTGTACTAATAGGAGCTGATGGTGCACTGTGGGATACCTGAAGTGCCGACTGGAATGGTTTAGGAGGATGACCTCTGCCAAAGGAATCTCTGCCTCCAGATGAGGCACCACTGAATCGACTAAAATGGCGAGGTCTCTTGTCAGACCCCTGACCACTGCCCTGTGATAAGACTATCTCAATACGCCTGACCACATTGGCCGCCTCCTGGAATGAAATATCAGTAACTGTCTCCCTGGCCATCTGAAGTCTAATAGGCTGGGCTAAACCCTCAATAAACCTCCTCGCTCTCTCACGATCAGCGGGGAGTATCATGATAGCATATTGGGCCAGAGTAATGAACCTGGTCTCATACTGTGTAACTGTCATAGAGCCTTGCTGGAGGCGCTCAAACTGCCTCCGAAGATCCTCCCTCTGAGTAACTGGTAGAAATTTCTCCAAGACCAACTCGGAGAACTGAGACCAAGACAACGGCGAAGATCCAACTGGCCTGGTCAAGCAAAAATCTCTCCACCAAGTCTTAGTGGTACAAGAAAGACAAAATGTAGCAAAATCAACTACATTGGACTCCACGATGCCCATGTTCCGAAGAACCTCATAGCAACTGTCCAAGAAATCCTGGGGATCCTCTGATGGTGCACCAGTAAATGTAGTAGAAAATAGCTTGGTTAACCGATCCAATATCCATAAAGCATCGACAGACATGGCTTCCCCCTCAACTGCATGTGCCACAAAACCCGGCTGAGCTGCTCCAGCTGTCTGAGGTGCTGGAGTCTGGAACTTAGAAGCTAGCTGCTCTGGTGTGCGGGTAGAAGAAGTCTGGGTCCCTCCCCCATCCTGAGAGATGGATGGTGCAGTAGGAAGAAGACCAGCCTGAGCCACACTCTCCATAAGGCCCACTAAGCGGACCAGAGCATCCTGAAGAACCGGGGTGGCAATGAACCCCTCTGGGACCTGAGCTGGTCCCACTGAAACTGCCCAAGTGGGAATCTCCTCAGCAACCTCCACCTGAGGATCCTCTACTGGGGCTGCTGCTCTGGGCTGAGCCCTGGCTCGGCCTCGGCCTCTAGAATGGCCTCGGCCTTTAGTAGGAGCTACAACGGGAGGATTGGGCTGCTGATCGGTAGATGAGGAAGCACGTGTTCTCGCCATCTGCGAGAGAATAGAATAGAAACTCAGTTAGCATTTAGAACTCAAATCGCACGACAAAGAAGAAAAGATGTGAATTTATTTCCTAACTTTGCAGCCTCCGGGGGATAAGTACAGACGTCTCCATATCGATCCCTCAGACTCTACCAAGTTCGTCCGTGATTTGTGAGACCTAAGCAACCTAGTTCTCTGATATCAACTTGTCACAACCAGAAATCCCACCTTCAGTCCGTGATGGCGTCTAATGTTGAACCCGCTAAACAAGCCAAAGTTACTGGTTATTATAATTTATTCTTTTGTTATTGAGCATTTAAGAAGTGATATACAAGAAAAAATAGAAATAAAAATGCGGAAGAAGTGCAGTCTAACAGCTTAATTAAACAGTATTACAAAAATCCTTAATAACAACTCCCAAAATCTAGTGTCACAATTTCACGAATTGTCTATGATTGCTACAGATAAAGGTCTGAATGAGCAAGGTGCTATTGTCTCAGAAATACCTAAAGACAAGAAAGGAAGAGAGATAGGAGGTGACGCCAAGGCCTGCGGACGCCTGCAGAACTACCTTAGTGTCGCCTGGTGGACTGAAGGATACTCCCTCGATCAATGCCCACTGGGTCGGTCTCCGTAATCTGCACAACATAAAGAAGTGTAGGTGTAGCTTCAGTACAACTGACCCAATGTATTGAGTAAGTGCCGAGCCTAACCTCAGCGAAGTAGTGACGAGGCTAGGACACGACAAACAGTATCACCTGTGCAGTTTAAATAAAATATAGCAGGAAATAACCACAAAAAATAAACAGTAAGTACAATAACGGGGAAACATGTTGGGGAAAAAGTGATATCAAATACTGAAATGACGGAACGAAGCAAGAGTCTAACTATCCGAAAATAATAACGGGAATTAACAAGACGAATTAAACAGTGAAGAGAAACGTCACGACATGTCCCCTCGTGCATATTTTTAGCAAAACACGGCACAGAAAGTCCCCTCATGCATAACAATATATAATATGGCACGGAATGTCCCCTTGTGCATAAACAACATAAACATGGCACAGAATGTCCCCTCGTGCATAAAACATCACAATCACGGCACGGAATGTCCCCTCGTGCATATGTATATCATCAACACGGCACGGAATGTCCCCTCGTGCATAATAATCATAAACACGACATAGAATGTCCCCTCGTGCATAAACAACATAAACGTGGCACGAAATGTCCCCTCGTGCATAACATCATAAAATATGGCACGGAATATTCCCTCGTGCATAATAACATAAAGAAACAGTTGGCATGAAAATCAATAAATAAGAAACCTTGAATGCACGGAATAATCAACAAGAATAATATCATCCCGACAAGGGACACAACTATAACCAATCCTACACATGTGTATGATCCAACATAATGTTCCTCAACCGATCAACTACTCAACAATACCCATAACTAGGAATTTCCACCAAATGAATAGCTATCAAATTGATATTAAACCCATAAACATATTAAAAGCCAATTAATATCATATAATTGTAAATTCCTAACTCACGGTCATGCTTGACAACAACATATAGGCACTCGTCACCTCACCTATACATTGAACATGGAATAAGCACATAGCAATTAAGACTCAGCACATATTCCCTCAAGCTAAGGTTAGGCCAAAAACTTACCTTGACTTCGAAGATCAAAATCACGCCTCAAGCACTGCTTTTCCTTTTGAACCCGACTCCAAATCAATCGTATCTACACATAATTGACTCAATAACATCAATAAATGCTAAACAACTCAATTCCAATGCTTAATTATAGGTTTTCTAGCATTCTTCCCAAAAATCCAAAAATTGACCCCGGGCCCGCTTGGTCAAAACACGAGGTTCGGAGCAAAAAATGATCACCCATTCACCCACGAGCCCGAATATATAATTTATTTTGAAATCCGGCCCCAAAACGAGGTCAAATTCCTAAATAATCAAAAAGCCCTAACTCTACCCAAATCCCTAATTTTCTACCCTTAATCTCATGTTTTTAGGCCTAGAAGCTAATGGGTGTTGATAAAAATGGAAGAAAACGAGGTTAGGATTACATACCTATGAAGCTATGGTAAAGTTTCTCTTCAAAAATCGCCCAAGAGGTATGGAGAAGAAGAAGTTCGTGAAAAATGGTGAAATTTCCGTAACTATTCTGTTTTTGATAAAAAAAAATGACTGGGCGGCTTTAGAACTATGTGTTCGTGAGAGAGGAAATGCGATCGCACAGTTGAATGACCCCAAAAGCTCCGCGATCGCGAATGTGCAAATGCGATCGCACAGTGTAAGCTACCCAGCCCCCCCCCTCCCCAGCTTTCCTATTCTCCTATGCGGTTGCAGCTACACCTATGTGATCGCATAGTGTTACAGACTCTGCCCCCCCCCCCCCC
>ML432899.1:0-12678 GCA_005239525.1 Nicotiana knightiana
GTTGAGCACAGCGTTTCATCCTCAGATCGACGGGCAGTCGGAGCGTACCATTCAGATTTTGGAAGACATGTTGTGTGCTTGTGTGATTGACTTTGGTGGTTCATGGGATCAATTTCTGTCACTAGCGGAGTTTGCATATAATAACAGCTATCAGTCGAGTATTCAGATGGCTCCGTATGAGGCCTTGTATGGTAGGAGGTGTAGATCTCNTAAGGGTGTTATGAGATTCGGAAAGAGAGGAAAGTTGAGTCCTAGGTTCATTGGACCATTTGAGGTACTTCAGAGGGTTGGGGAGGTGGCCTATAGGCTTGTTGTGCCTCCTATTTTATCGAGTATTCATCCAGTATTCCATGTTTCGATGCTTCGTAAGTATGTTGGTGACCCTTCCCATGTTTTGGACTTCAGCACGGTTCAGCTCGAGGGTGATATGTCATATGAGGTAGAGCTAGTGGCTATTTTGGGTCGTCAGGTCAGGAAGCTGAGGTCTAAGGATATAGCTTCAGTGAAGGTTCAATGGAGAAGGCAGCCGATGGAGGATGCCACCTGGGAGACCGAGCGAAAGATGCGGGACAGATATCCTCACTTATTCGAGGCTCCAGGTATGTTTCTAGACCCGTTCGAGGATGAATGTTTGTTTAAGAGAGGGAGGATGTAACGACCCGACCGGTCTTTCCGTAAGATTTACCCTATTTCCCCTATTTCTGCATTTGTTAAGTATCGCTATCTTGTTTTTGATGTGTTGGATCAGTTGGTTTGGGTCCGGAGTAGTTATGGTGAGAGTTTAGGAATTTAGCCTTTTAAAGTAGGCTAATAGTTGAGAAAGTCTACTGAGAGTTAACTTATTGGTAAACAACCTCGGAATGTGGATTTTATGGCTCGGATAGCTTCCTTAGGTGATTTGGGACTTAGGAGTGTGTTCGGAATATTTTTGTGATGTCCGGTGTAGAATTAGGCTTGAATTGGCGAAAGTTAGTTTTTGGCGATTTCCGGTCGGCAGTGGAAAATAGGCTATCGAGGTCGGAACGGAATTCCGGAAGTTGGAACAGGTTTGTAATGCCATTTTGGATATGTTTGCAAAATTTCAGATTAATCGTAGGTGATTTGGTTGGTTTCGGCATAGTTGGCGAATTTTAGGAGTTTCCAAGTTCTTAGGTTTGAATTTGATGAAAATTTGGTGTTTTTGTATTGTTTTTTGGTGTTTCGAGGGCTCGACTATGTTGGAATGATGTTATGGGATATGTTGGTATGTTTGGTTGGGGGCCTGAGAGGCTCGGGATTGATTTCGGATGGTTGACGGGGAGCTGGAGTGATTTTTGGAAAATCTATTGTGCTGGTTTACTGGTGTTTTTGCATCTGCAGAAGGGGAGTCACAGGTGCGATTACGCAGGAACGGAGGGGGAGGTCGCAAGTGCAAGTTTTTCCTGTATAAGAGAGGTCCGCAGGTGCGAAGATTTTTGTCGCACCTGCGATATCGCATGTGCGGAATGTTGGTCGCAGGCGCGGGAATGGGCCAGTTAAGTGAGTTTCGCAGGTGCGCAAATGACTATGCAGAACAGTATAAAAAGGACCCATCCGCCAAATTTATTAGTTTTCATCAATTTGCATGCGGGAGGAGTCCATTGAAGGTCGTTTTGAGAGAGAATTTCAAAGTTCTTCAGCAACGGTAAGTTCTTTGATTGTTAATCCCGTTCCTATGCTATTTTGTTAAGATTAGGCTTGAAAATTTAAGGATTTGGGTAGAAGAAAGTTGGAAAAATGGGAGGAAAGAATTGGGATTTCTTTTGAGGTTTTGGAATGGCAATTGTGGTCTGATTTTGGTGTTCTTGGTATGTATAGAATCGTGGGAGGACGAGATTTCTAATGATGTAAAACATTTTGAATTTCGAGATGTGGGCCCGGGGGTTGGGTTTGGCCGAATTTCGAGATTGTTGATTAAATTGGTAATTTTCGATTGGGTTGTGTTCCTTGAGTATATATTAATGATGTTGAACTGGTTTTGGCTAGATTCGGATCAATCGGGAGCCAATTTGTGGGGCAAAGGCATATCGGACTAGTGTCGCGACCCGGTAGAGGTAAGTAATGGACTTAAATTTTGTCCTGAGGGTATGGAACCCCGGACTGCATTATTTTCTCACTGAATTTGGAATGGCGTACATGTCGGATGACTAATATGTGGCACGTACTGATTTTTGGATTGGACTAGCTCCTCTCCGCGGCAACTAATGAGTTGCATATTTACTCAAATTCTTATGTTAAATCATGTTCTAAAGATTTGTGAAATATTTGGGTTGTAATCCGTGTTTGGGGCCACGTGCCGATCTGTTTAGACCCTTTGAGGGTATTTTACTATTGTTTTCCTCACTACCTATTGATGGTTTTACTCAGCATCATTGTGCATACTGTTTTATTTGAAACTCAGCCTGATTTACACTACATGAGCATTAAAATGATGTTTTCGGGTAGAGTACCCCGTTCTATTACTTCGCCCAAGGGGCTTTTCGAGTGGTTCCACCGAGTGTGGCCGAGGGTCAAGAGTGATGGTGAGGTGCTGAGTGATATTAGCGCTTGGGATGAAGGAGCCCCTCCGGAGTCTGTACACACCCCCAGTGGGTGCACCGAGTGCGAGTGATTGAGTGATTGGGAGGCATGAGTGGTTGTGAGGTGCTGAGTGATTATGAGGTGCTAAGGGATTGCGAGGCATGCCCGAGGGGCTGATTATGAAATATGTTTTTGCCCGAGGGGCTACTTATGATTTTACTACATTCATTTGCATACCAAATCCTTGTTTTAAAGTTGTTAAAAATGTGCATTGTTTTAAGGACTTTTGTGAAGTTGATTTCTAAGGCATGACGATTTCGTATATCTATGTATACTATTGGAAAGTAAAGTTGTGTATACTGCGACTTGATGACATTGATTTTTATGTGATTCCTTGCTACTTAGACTTGATTTATTTCCATTACTACTGAGTTGGCGTACTCACATTACTCCCTGCACCTCTGTGTGCAGATTCAGGAGCAGATATCAGCCTTCGCAGCATCCCTGTTTTGCCTTCCTGTTGTATTCAGCTTTGATTCGGAATTTTGTATCATAATACTTTATTTTGGCTTATTTTACTTAGATGCTCATGACATGTTGGCTCCGGGTATTGGGGATGGCAGTACTGTATAAAAAATTTGCCTATTATATTAAGAACTTTCTTTATATTGTTATGAATTGCTTGAAACTTAAATGGGATTTTCAAAAGGAAATGTGAACACGCGGTAGTTGGCTAGCCTAGTTCCACGATAGGCTCCATCACGGCCGGTTAGGATTTGGGGTCGTGACAATAACCTTATCAGGAACACAATTATCCACGAAGGAATCAATTCTCTTTTTAAATGATTAAGAAAGGTACTCTCTAGTCTTCTTAGGAAATAAATTACCGATTCAATAGCATTAACAGTCTAATATTATTGGCAGGATCACATGTACAACACGTAAGGCATGCTAGTGGATCCTAGTCTACCCGGACGTGGCATAATAGAAGCTACTCACGAACTCCCGTCACCTTGTGTGTACGTAGCCCCCGCAGATAGTAGCACATATTTAATTAGTTCACCTAGGGGGAATATTCTCCCTCACAGAGTTAGAAGGAGACTTACCTCGGTGCGAAATCCCATAACCGATGTCCAAGCCCTTCTGACGACTCCAATGGATGCACAATGCCCAAAAACTACCAAATAACGGACAAAGCAATGAAAATTCACTCTAATACTCGTAACAAATTCAAATTATATAATTTCCCAACTCTTCTCAGTGAATTGACCAAAATGTCCTCGGGCCCACGTGCCCGAAATCCAAAATTTCTCGAAGATAAACTCTACCCATAGCCCTACTAGCTCAAATATACAATTTACTCTAAATCCCATGCTCAAATTCGTGGTAGAAATCCAAAATAACATTTCTAGGTTTTCTTCAAAATTCCCAATTTTCCACAATCTTTCATGTTTTAATACATGCATATACCTTGTATTTAACTTGAGATGAGTTGGAATAACTTACCTTGACTAGGTGATGAAATTCCCCTCTTGAAGCTCTCCTAAAATCACCCCATCCATGAGAAATATGAGAGAAATGGCCAAAAATTTCGATTTTAAAACATTCTGCCCAGGCCTATTTTCGCACCTGCAATCCAATCTTCGCACTTGCGCTCCCGCAGGTGCGCCCAAACTTCCGCACCAGCGGCTTCCTCAACTCCAGCCAAAACTCGCACTTGCGCCCCATTGTACGCAACTGCACCTTCGCAGGTGCGGAAATTACATCGCACCTGCGCTCCCAGCCGAGCCAGCAAATATCGCACCTGCGGCGCCAAATCCGCACCTGCAGTCAAATCCTCGCAGGTGCGGTCACACCAGATGACAGCAATCTCAGCACGTCTTCAAACTCCAAACTTGATCTGTTAACCACCCGGAATCCACCCGAGGCCCCCGGGACCCCGTCCAATTACACCAACCTGTTCCAAAACATAATGCGGACTTGATCGAGGCCTCAATTCACATCAAACAAAATCGAAACCACGGATCGCACTAAAATTCAAACTTTAAGAACTTGAAATTTTAAACTACCACATTCGATGCCGAAACCTATCAAATCACGCCTGATTGACCCCAAATTTTGCACACAAGTCATATTCGACATTACAGACCTGTTCTAACTTCCGGAATTGCATTCCGACCCTGATATCAAAATTTCCACTTCCTGTTGAATTTCTCAAAAACCTTTGAATTTCTATCTTTAGCCAAATGACCTCAAAATGACCTACGGACGTCCGAATTCACTTCTGATCACGCTCCCAACTCCAAAATCACCATACGGAGCTATTCACAGGCTCAGAATCCCAAACTGACATCAATATCACTGAAATGCGCTTTAAGCCAAACTTAGGAAATTTCTTCAAAAATGTTGACTTCCACAATACACACTGAAACGCTCTCGGGTTATCCAAAACTCGATCCAGACATATGCCCAAGTCTGAAATCATCATACGAACCTGTAGGAACCCTCAAATCCCGATTCGGAGGTCGTTTACTCCAAATTCCAATCTTAGTCAATTCCT
Organism: Nicotiana knightiana; assembly: GCA_005239525.1. Classification (NCBI taxonomy): domain Eukaryota; kingdom Viridiplantae; phylum Streptophyta; class Magnoliopsida; order Solanales; family Solanaceae; genus Nicotiana; species Nicotiana knightiana. Next base: position 5,099 of record ML432899.1, read on the forward strand.
CCAACTTAAGGCTTATGAAATGAGAATTTTCTTTCCAATTTGACTCCGAACTTCTCGAAATTCAACTTCGGACATGCCTACGAGTCATAATACCTAAAATGGATCTGCTCATAACTTCAAACCGCTGAACGACGCACTAGATCTCAAAACGACAGGTCGTGTCATTACAATAGTAGTACTTATAAACACAGCAGTATGACTCTGATCTTCATCATATTTAAAAGCGATAATACATTTTTGCATACAATAATTATCATCTATCCAGTGACATATAATTGTCAAATAATCATTTTCATTAACAGCATGGCCAATATCAGAAGTTAGAGAAACTCTACAAGGAAGTTGGTCAAATAAATAATGTATGTATGTTTGATATTGTCCATGAAGTCTAAAGATATCAGATCTATAAGTACTTCTAGGGATACCTTTAAATAAAGGATTATAAATCCTTTGAAATACATAATAAGATATGATGAAGAAGCAAAAGAAAAAGATAGACAACCCAACGCAATCATTTTTGCTAACTCCTCACGATCCTTCATTTTATCATATTTCAAAAGTCCTCCAATACTAGGGTTTAGAGTTCCTTGATTTTCATCTAAATCAGAGCCCCATTCTATAGGATGCTCAATTCTCATATGTCTACTAAGTGTCCCAGTCCCCCCCCCCCTAATTGTCCTACAGTCTTATATTTAAAATCATCATTACAAATTTTGCATCTAACTCTATCAGAATTCTCTATTTCGTCAAAAAATTTCCAACCTTACTTCTCTTTCTCCGATTAGTAGTCGGGGCCACAGGTGGTCTACTACTAGCACCACGACCACCACCCCTGCTACGTGTCTCATCTTCAATTTCTAATTCATTATCTTTTTTACCGAAATCTTCCTATAATTGTTCATAATCTATGTTATTATTAGGTGATGTTTCAGAAGCATGTGTAGAAGTAGGACTATTTAAATTACTACCAGATATTGAAGTACTACCTCTTTTTCTATTTTCCGGATTACCCCGATTAGCAACCTTACTACAAACTCTTTTTGCAGCATTAAACATATTGTGAAAATTTAACTACTAAAATTAAAGCAATATGGCAAGGAAAGTGCAAAAATTACTGAATTCTCTTGGCGCACGATAAGCCAAGGCAGGCTAACGTGCACCTATGGCAAGGAGGCGAAGGCAAGCTACGACGGCGACCGGAGAAGTTACGCCGGTAAATACTGTGACAAAAACTCTTACTCTATTAACGTTTGGTAGCTTCTTACCAACTGGTTTTCAACCAATTGAAGAGGAGACTGAGATAGCTGAGAAAGAGGAAATGGGTAGAAACCAATGGAACAGTAATTCTGGGAAAAATGTGATTGAGTCTCTGAAGAGCAAGGAAAAGCTTCCTACGAGTCCAAAGCGTCTTCAATTCTCAGAAGTTGGGTCATCGAGAGTAGATCTAGATCTGGGAACTGCAGAAAAGACTGAGGAAAGAATGGCACATGCAAAAGAGATACGAATGCAAAATAGGAGCTCGCAAATGGGGATGAGTTTGGATTACGTACCACCAAACCATAGAGAAGGTAAATTGGTAATACAAATTGATGAAGAATATGTGAATGAACTAAAAGAGTATTGGGATAATGATTTAATCGGGTATGTACTTGGGGATACACCGTATGATAAATCGATGGTGAACTACATTGAAACAATCTGGGACTTTGTAGATAAGCCTCAAGTGCTATATCATCAAGATGGATACTATGTGTTCAGATTTGGGAAAAGGGATGATAAGGAAGCTGTATTGCAAGCAGGATCGTATACTTACCATAACAAACCACTGATATTGCAGAATTGGGAGAGAGATTTTCACTTTGATCCTAAGTGTATTACAACTATTCCACTATGGATTCAACTACCTAGTCTATCAGTTGGTTACTGGACTGCAGATGCTTTAAGTAAGGTGGCAAGTGTTGTGGGAGTGACAATGTATACAGATAGATACGCAGCTGAGTTAGGGAAGATATCCTATGCAAGAGTGCTCGTGAAAGTGGATATCACAAAACCTTTGGTGGAGACAGTTGAAATCATTACTCCTACATGTGTAAAACAGCAGGAAATAGTGTATGAATGGAGGCCAAAATTTTGTTCTGAGTGCTTGCATTTTGGACATGAAATTATTGAATGCTGGAAGCTGAATAAAAAGGAGGAGAATGAAGAATTTCAGCTTCCTAGAAGAAGAAATAGAGGAAGAAGAAAGAGAATCATTCAAGAGTGGAAACCAAAGGAACAACAAGCACAAGAGGAGAAGAGTGAAGTAGCAAATGTGGTGCGGGAACCTATAGAGAATGATCCGAAAGTACATCACAGTGTTGCAGCTCAAAGAGGTAAAATGGTAATAAGTACAGGGGAATATGAAGAACAGAATCAATCCATAAGAAACTATAGCAAGAATCTAGATCCAAATAGATTTGCAGTGCTGGTCCAAACAGCAGAACAAGGAGGAGGAATGGATCAAGAGAGGGTACAACAACCACCATGATTATAAGTGCATGGAACATAAGAGGGCTTAATAAGCCCTACAAGCAAAAAGAGTTGAAAATCTCTTTGCAAAAGAATAAGATTGATATCCTAGGATGTCTAAAAACTAGAGTTAAGGAAAAAAAGTCAAAAAAAATACTGTATAGAATAGCAAAGAATTGGGGCTACAGATGCAATTATGAGAAGGCTGAAAATGGTAGAATATGGTTGATTTGGAAACAAAACCTATCAGTGGATGTGATGCAAGTCAATGAGTAATGTATCCACTGTAAGGTAACTGATGCAACAAATGGGAACCAGATAATGTTATCAGTGGTGTATGCTAGGAACAAATCTCATGAGAGAACAAGTTTTTGGAAGGAACTAGAAAGAATAAGGGGATTGATTCAAATGCCATGGATCATAAGTGGGGACTTCAATAATGTTCCGTGTTCAGATGATAGACTGGGGCAATCAGTTACTATGAATAAGATAAAGGAGTTTAAAGAATGCATTGATGCATTACAACTAACTCATGTGAAGACAAAAGGTTGTTTTTACACTTGGTGTAACAAGCAACAAGCAGCCGACAGAGTATACAGTAGAATAGATTGGGTGCTTGGAAACTTTGAATAGATCAGAGATTATGGACATGTGGAAGCTGATTGTTTGGAACCTGGAGTATCGGATCACTCCCCTATAGTGATCCAGATATGGAAAAGGAAGAAGATCTATAACAGACCATTTAAAATGTATATGGTGACAATGGAGCACAGTGAATTCAAACCTATGGTAGAGAATGTATGGAAGCAGAGGAAAAACTGTGATCCTATGGACAGAATATGGAGAAAATTGCAGGATTTGAAGTTGAAGTCAAAAGGATTGAATAAGGATATGATGAGCTATGAGAGAAGACTAAATCAAGTAAGACAGAGGCTAGAATATGTACAAAAGAGCTTGAAGATCAGTCCATTAAACCAAGACTTGATTGAGGAAGAAAAAATGGCAATGCAGGAACTAGAGAAATGGAACACAATTGAGGAAAGAATCCTGAGACAGAGGTCGAGAGTGAATTGGATAGACTTTGGAGATTTAAATTCAAAGTATTTCTATGCTCAGTTGAAGATGAGAACTAGCAGAAACTCAATATCTTCCGTATACAATGCAGGGGGAATTAGAGTCACAGAACCACAAGAAGTAGAAAAGGAATTTGTTACATTCTTTAAACAACTCATGGGGACAGACACTGGGCTTAAGCCTTATCCAAATGCAAAGATTATCAAGGAAGGAGTATGCCTATCAAGGGAACAACAATTGGAGTTAATAAAGGAAGTAACACATGAGGATATAGATGAAGCAATTAAGGATATGCCAAATGACAAAGCACCAGGAGTAGATGGATTTCCAGTTGAATATTTTAAATTGCACTGGCAGGAAGTCAAGCAAGATGTATATGAGGCAGTGACATACTTTTTCAAAACAAGTAAGATGCATAAAGCTTGGAACTGTACTGCTATAACATTGATTCCTAAAGGACCAGCTCCTACGACAGTGAAAGACTATATGCCAATAGCTTGTTGTACTACTGTGTACAAAATTATTGCAAAACTACTGACCAGAAGGATAAAGAAGGTAATTGATAGTATCATTGGGAAAGCACAGCCAGCATTTATAGAGGAGAGAAGCATAATGGATAATGTGTTGATCAGTCATGAACTATTCAATGGGTATAATAGGAAGGGAGTATCACCAAGGTGCATCCTCAAAGTTGACCTCAAGAAAGATGCTTACAAAGCTTGGGTTTCTTCATAAATGCATTGGATGGATTATGGAATGTGTGACAACAGTGTCATACTCATTGACACTTAATGGAGGGATCACAAAACCTTTCCCTACTAGGAGAGGTATTAGGCAAGGGGACCCTATGTCTCCTTACCTTTTATGATTGCAATGGAATACCTGCAGAGGGAGATGAACACTTTGAAAGTGCAGAAGGAGTTCAAGTATCATCCTAAATGCAAGAAGCTGGGAGTAACACATATAAGTTTTGCTGACGATTTGTTAATGTTTTGCAGGGGTGACAAACAATCTATTAATGCATTCCAGAATGTTTTTGACAAATTCTCAAAGGCATCAGGCTTGCAAGCAAGTGCAGAGAAAAGCTCAATATATATGGCTGGGGTAAATCAGCAAATTCAAGAAGAGATCACTCAGCTTACTGGATATGTAAAGGGCAGTCTGCCCTTTAAATATTTGGGAGTTCCATTGTCGACTAGGAAGCTGAACATAAACCAATGTATGCCCTTGGTTGAGAAGATCACAGATAGAATAAAGTGATGGTCAGCCAGGATGTTGTCATATGCTGGAAGAGTGCAGCTGATAAAGTCAGTTCTATTTGGTGTGCAAACATATTGGGCTCAAATATTCTTACTGCCAAAGAAGATCATGTAGATGGTTGAGACTATTTGCAGGACATTTAGCAATTGTAGATAGGCTCGCAAAGTTTGGCATACAAGTGCAAGTAGAATGAGCTTTTTGTGGACAGTATGAAGAAACTTTTGAACATTTGTTTTTTAATTGTCAATGTATAAAGACACTGTGGGAAAGAATGCTGAAATGGCTAGGACATATTAGGCATATACAAGGTCGGATGCAAGAAGTGAGTTGAATCAATAGTATGGCAAAGAAGAAGGACTGTGTAGCAGAGATGACCACGACAGTGTTTGCAATGGTTGTGTACTGCATATGGCGCGAAAGGAATATGCTTAGATTTGGCAAAGGGAAATATGATGCTGACAGATTATGCAAGGAAATTGCAAAAGGAAGAAGATCAAATGGAGTAAAGGATTGGAAATGTAAATAACATGCCTTAGTATAGAATAGAATGCTAATTAGCATAGATATACATGTATTGATATGAGATATTAACGGTCATCGTTAATCTAGTTTTGTAATGTCTTTTTTGATGGAATAAAAGTAAATTTTCGTCAAAAAGAAAATTTAGCTACTAGCAAAACTTAAATATGCAAATAAAATAGTAAATAAGAGAAAGAGTTGGAGGGAGTGCACTGAATTCTAAAATAAATTGAACACTTGATGATTTCGCAACTCCAATGTTACCACGAAGAAACGTCAATTGTTCAAAGTTTGAAGTTCAATTGTTCAAACTTCAAATAATAAATAATACGATAAATTAAATTCCAAAAAAAATGAGAGTCAAATAGTTGATTGCACTTTAGGTGAAGAATGATAATTGAGAATATGAGTTTGAGAAATGAGACATGAGTGAAGAAATGAAGAAGAGGGGGGTTGTATTTATATTTTTTTCAAAGGAATAAATTAGTAATTACAAAAGTGTTATTTTTTAAAAATAATTGCCTAAAAAGGGCTATTTGTGCAATCCAGCCATTGGGCAACGGCCAAAAGCCAGCTGACTATTGCCGACGGTCTAAAACCTTTAAAAAAAATTGAAATCTAGTCGTTAAACTGGTCCGGTCCGGGCCGGGCCGGGTAACCGGTTCTACATGAAATTTGGTTGACCGAGTTTGACCGGTCCGATTAACTGGGTGAATTTATTTGAACAGGCCAACCCCCTAACCCCAGTAACCCATCCCAACCGGCCCCCTATGTACCAGTTCGGAAACGGGTCAACCCGGCCCGTGTGACACCCTTAGTGTCAATCAACGTCTGGATCTTATCCTTCAAAGTATGACATTCATCAATAGTATGACCCTTCATGCCCGAGTGGTAGGCACATGTCTTGTTTGGATTGACCCACTAGGAGGAATTTTTCATGGCAACGACGGGAATGGGAGTGACATAACCGGCAGCCTTTAATCTCTCATACAATTGGTCAATGGGTTCAGCAATTAGGGTGTATTGTCTAGGTGGTCTGCGGTCGAAATTTGGTCTAGTTTTTGGTAATTTTGGCGGGCTGGTGGTGAGTGGTAGTATGTTGGCTGGGTGTTATAAGTATGGTAACTGGTGGCGAGTTGTTGGTATTTAGGAGGTTGAAGGCTGATATGTGGGTGAGGGTGTTTGGTATGTGAGAGGAGACTTCAGACCTTTGGCCACCATCACCGCCCCTACTTCCTTCCTTTTAGAAATACCACCCGACTGCAAGGCTTTGTTCGTAGTCTAGAGTGCCTCAAAATTTGTTACTATTCCACTCTTAATCCCCTCCTATATTCTTTCTCCCAATTTTATGATGTCAGAAAATTTATTGTTCTCAATAACCATCAGTCTCTCATAATACTGCGGATCCTGAGCTCGGAAAAAGAACTTATTCATCTGTTTTTCTTCTAGTGTTGGCCTTACTTTCGCAGCTTCCGACCTCCACCGAGTAGCATACTCGCTGAAAGCTTCCGTTGGCATTTTCTTAAGATTCTGAATGTAGAAGACGTCTGGCGCATTTTCTGTATTGAACCTAAACCGATTTATAAAATCTGATGCCATGCTTACCCAGTTAACCCATTTCTTTGGGTTTTCACTGATGTACCAGGACAGGGCGTCTTCCATGAGGCTCCTCATGAACAACTTCATGCGAATTCTTTCACCTTTACCAACCCCTACGAGCTTGTCACAATAAGTTCTCAAATGTACCTTCGGATCACCTGTCCCGTCGAACATTTCGAACTTAGGAGGTTTGTAAACCTCTGGAAGTTCCACGTCCGGCTGAGTACACAAATCATCATAATTCAAACCCTCGATGCCCTTCCCATCTTCAACACCTTGGACTCAGCTAGTAAGCTTCTTGAGTTCCTCTGCCATGTTCTTTATGAGCAGGTCCTTCTCAGCGAACTCCGGTGTATACAGGGTCTATTGTGGAGTGTGGGGTAAGGTTTCTACGTATATAGGGTTGCTTTGATGGACTCCAGGAATTTGGGCGTAGTGGTGGTCGTTGGTTGAATTTTGGGGATCAGGTGTGGGGTGTGGTGCATTTTGAGGAGTGTGGTAGGTGGTGGTTTGTGAATACTGGGTCGGATGATGGTGATGTTGTGGAGGAGTCAGCACTGGTGAAGGGTTAGGATTTCTCCGTATGTGTAGCGTTGTCTTTCCTGATACCACTTGTCGCC
>ML432900.1:0-18989 GCA_005239525.1 Nicotiana knightiana
TAAGCTGAGTCAGACTTGCATGACCAAGTCTTTTGTGCCACAGGAGGGGATCACTGTCCAACATACTAAGGCAAAATGAGTTCATTGTCAGACAGTGTGGACAAGTCAATGACATAGATATTGTTCATTCTCTTTCCCTGCAAAACAATCTTGTCAGTAAGAAGGTTGATCACAAACATTTTGTAGAAGTAAAAGCGACAAGGTTATCTCTGTCACACAGTTGTGACACACTGATTAGGTTGTATTTCAAGACATCTATCAGGTACACATGTTCAATTGAACGTGTGTCATCTTTACCTACCTTGACGACCCCTATAATTTCACCTTTCTTTCCGTTTCCAAAGGAGACATTTCCTCCTTTGAGGTTTCCAAGTGAAAGGAACTGTTCCTTGTTCCCTGTCATATGCTTAGAGCAGCCACTATCAAAAAACCAAATTAGGCTGCTTCCCTTCACTTGTACCTACAAAAGGAAATCAAGGGTTAGTTTTAAGAACCCAAACTATTTTGGGTCCTTTTCTATGAGAGAATGGATGAATCAGATTTTTTCTGGCCCAGTTTGGTAGCCGGTTCTTCTTTTTACTAAATCTCTCATTTTTCTGACTGGCCTGCTCTTTTACAGCACACTCATATTTGTAGTGGCCAGTCTTCCCACAATGGGTGCAAATTTTATTTTCAGGGAGAGTGAGATACTTGCTTTTGGGATCCCACTTAGTCAATTGACTCCCAAAACCAAACCCTCTCTTGTTGCTACTATGATTCTCTTAGATCCAAGTTAATGCATCAGAAGACTTATTCCATTTACGGGTTCTTTCAAATTCATGTTTAACTTTGCCAAGTTCTTATTTAAGAGATCTTATCTGCTCATCCTTGGCATACATTTTATCTTTTAGTTTACCTAAGTCTTCTTCTAACATAACATGAGAGTGATCAACTACCTTTTTACTGGATCCTAGTCTTAACTTTAAGTTTTCAGACTTTAGCTCTAGAATCTCAGTTCGAGTGGATGAACCTGGTTCATCAAAACAGTGTTTTTCTTTTCAAATTCGCTGACTCTCACTTCCAGGTCCATGTATTTTGCTTTTAGCTTTCCACACTCTTTAGATAGTTGATCCTTCTCTTTGGTTGTTTCCTCAGAATCATCTATGAAGTCAAGAAGCAACTCAGAGAGTTTCTCCTTAGATAAAAACTTTATTTTTGTTTTAAGATGTGAGATACTTACCTCTGGTTCCTCATAAGTCTCCTCATCAGATTCTCCAATTTCCATGAGAGCCTGATCCTCTGTCTCATCATCTTCTGATTCTTCGTCTGAACTTTCCCCTCAAGAAGCAACCATAGCCTTTGTTGTGGTTTTCTTGGGTTGGACCAGTTCCTTCTTTCTGTTCTTTCTTTCATATCTCTCCTTCCTCCATTCTACTTCCCACTGAGGGCAATTTTTGATGAGATGGTCAGTCTTTCTACACTTGTAGCATCCCTCATTGGCTGGCCTTTCTGGTGACTTTGCCTTGTTGAAGTTTCCTCCCCTAGACATGCCTTTCTTCCTCATGAGAAAGTTTCTAAATTCTTTGGTGATCATGGCCATCTCATCTTCCTCCAGATCTGCTCCCTCTGTGATCCTTAGTGCTAGACTTCTTTCCTTCTTTGGGGCATCCATATTGATGGTTTGCCTTCTGAGTTCATAAGCAGTAAGGTTTCCAATCAACTCATCCAGTCTAAGGGTTGCTATAATTTTGGATTCCTGGATAGCAGTGATCTTGCTTTCCCAGGAGATTGGCAAAACCCTTGTCAAAATCTTCTCTACCTTGTTTCCTGAATTGTCTCTCCTTCTTTCATAGTAAAGTTCTCATACTGGGAGTATAGTAGTGTACCTCTAGACCTCTTCACTTGAGGTGTTCCTTCATGGGCTACTTGTAGAGTATCCCATATTTCTTTGGCAGTGGTGCAGCTTTGGATTCTACTGTATTCATCTGGACCTACCCCACACACTAGCCACTTCTTGGCTTTGGAATTCTTCTCCCACTTCTTCAAATCCTTAGCCGTGCAGTCATCCCTAGTCTTAGGAACATCTATACCTTCAGCAGTTTTTTTCATTGTAGCAAGTGGTCCATCAGTGACTATATCCCAGAGTTCATAGTCCTCTCCAATAAGGTGGTCCTTCATTCTATTCTTCCACCACGAATAGTATTGGCCATTGAAGAGTGATGACCTTGCAGTTGATTGACCTTCCCAGTTCCCAGGTGGTACACTCATCTTGATCTTTTCCAAGGTTTTAGCCTCTTCAAGGATAACCTGTTCTGATACCAATTGGTGTTTTAGATGTCAATACTACACAATATTATAAGTTAATTGTGCAGTACCCAATTTTTGAGTGCTGTCTAATAAGAAGAACCTTGTTCTTCTTGGTGTACAACTTTCTGCTGTTGCGGAATAATAAAGCAGTAAAAGTAAAGACACGGAGATTTTTACATGGAAAACACCTGGCTCAAAAGGTGAAAAATCATGACCTACTCCTCAGTAGGATTTGCTCAAACACTTCACTAAAAACACTGAGCCAAACGGACTTACAAAATAAACTCTTTTGTAATCCTAGGACTAACTCTAATCCTCTTTGTATCAACTAGATTTTAGCTAATTTCTACAGACTTCAAGCTAACTCTAACTTGAACAATGTGTACCTATTACAATTGCTTCTATGAAAGCTGAAAAGATACAATATTAAAACTCCTACTACACATCAATTAGACTCAACACTCAGACGATGGAACTGTTTCTTCTAGTTGAACTGTAGCCTTTGCACAATACTTCTGCTTGCAAAATATCCTGGGAGCCTTGCTTTCAGAACTTGATTCAATTTAGTCTTTGTGCGTAAATAATTTCAGCAATAATACATTGAGTATTTATAGAGTCAGTTGTTGAGTGTGTTGTTCAATTCTGATCCAACACTACTTGGGTAAACGAGTTCGACTATGACTCAACTTCCTTCTCTATTTCTATCCTAGCTGAAATCAACTTCTGTCATCTTTATTAGTTTGCAACATTTTCGTATTAGGAGACATCCTCATAGTTCTTTGATACTCAGCAATCACTGAGATCTCCTATGCATGTATGATTCTCGTCCCAACTGTTCCGTTCAGGTATGTATGCTCTGATGGACCTGGTTAAACTTGTCAGCATTTGTCAATATTCAAAATCCATTCAGTGACATGGGCCAACATCCAGGAACTTCCGTCTCTTTCTTGTGGAGCGGGTCAAACGCCTCGGCAGTATATAGATGCATTTATGATTTGTCGATCGACCCACAACAGTGTATATATTATTCTGGATCGGGTCGAACGACCTCGGCGGAATCATGCGTTATATAGTAAGTTGCCTAATATTCATGAGCAAATCGTTCCACTGATGCCCGACAATTTTATGGTATTCTGTATTCACTCATTGAAATCATATCTGAGAGGAACGGGACCGAGTAAATGCACTGATCGTCGATAATAATAACCATGTGTCTATGTCTCGGTCCCGTTTGCCCCATTGATATAGCTTCAAACAATGAAATTGTTCTTCCTTTTCTCTCTAAGGAAAACTCAGCTATTCGATCAATCCTACGGACTTATTCATGTAACTAAACCACCAAAATAACATCAAAAATAACGAATTAAACCTTAAAATCCATGAAATTTCTCAAAATTTCCAAAACTTTCAAATTTTGCATTTATGGTCCGAATCACGTCAAACTAATCCCGTTTCTTACCAAACTTTACAGACATAACATATAATATTATATCAAATCTGTACCGGGCTCCCGAACCATACTACGGGCCCGATACCACAGGTTTCACATAGAATTTCATTTTGAAAAACTTCTTATATTTTCATAAAATAATTTCTTTTAAAAATTTATTTCTCGGACTTGGGACCTCGGATTTCGATTCCTGGCACACGCCCAAGTCCTATATTTTCCTACGGACCCTCCGGGACCGTCAAATCACGGGTCCGGATCAGTTTACCAAAAATGTTGACCAAAGTCAAATTTATTCAAATTTCAACACAAATCTATTATTATCAGTTTTTCACATAGTGGCTTCCCAGCTACACGCCCGGGCTGCGCACACAAATAGAGGTGAGATAGAAGGAGGTTTTCACGACCTCGGAACACAGATTTAGCTAGAAATATATGAGATGACCTTTTGGGTCCTCACAACTATCCTTTGAATTAGATAACCTTACTCAAATTTAGGCGGCAACTATATATGTTCAGAAAGCCGCAAAATACATTGAAATCTAACTGTTGTGTGTGAGGAATTAATTAAATCCAACAACAAAAAGTCAAATTGATCTACAGCATTACTTAAGGTATAGTATCTTATATCATCGTGGTGCAAGGAAAAGGGTTCAAAAATCAAGAAGAAACTCAACAAATTTATCAAGATTTCTGTTAAATTTATCATCTTTATTGATTATGGGAAACTGTAGCATGTATGAAAACCTTTTTTACCCCAGTAATTCCAATACCAAGTATCACGACCCAATTCTCTCTCCGATTGGGTCTCGCGACGACATCTAGTCTAGACGACTAGGTAAGCCTAATCATTAAGAAAATTAAAGGTAAACAAGTGAAAATAGCAGAAAATGAAATAAAGTCATACTAATACTCAATGTCGCTCGGCATTTACAGCTTACTTCACCCAAGACCCAGAATATCTACAAACATCACAAGCTACACTCTATGGCTTAATATACAAAATTGAGGAAAATGAAAGTGTAGACTCATCTACAACTATAACTATGCTAGGATAGGAGGGGGACTCGGAAGCTCTGCAGACGCTGCAGAAATACCTCAAAGTCTCCAGTTGTCTGCTGCTCAACTAGCTCCAGCACTAGGCACTGGTACCTGGATCTGCACATGGGGAAAACATGCGCAGGAGGGCGAGAGTACTCCACATTCGATACCCAGTAAGTGCCAAGCCTAACCCCAGTCAAGTAGTGACGAGGTAAGGTTGACGCTCTACTGAGTTTGGAAAAATAGACAGATATAATTAACAGTTAAGTAAAGCAGTAATAGTTAACGGGAAGTAAAGTAAAGACTAGATAGAAATGATGCAAATAACCCCCAGCTCAGCACAACATTAACTCAATAAATAATCGTTCAATACAATGCAAGGGAAAGTCTCAGGTCTCGGCCCGCAGTCCCATTGTATGTGATGCAATGCAATGCAAGGGAAAGTCTCAGGTCTCGGCCCGCAGTCGCAATGTAAATATGCAATGTAATGCAAGGAAAAGTCTCAGGTCAGCCCACAGTCCCAATGTAAATATGAAATGCAATGCGAGGGAAAGTCTCAGGTCTCAGCCCGCAGTCCCAATGTAAATATGCAATACAATGCAAGGGAAGTCTCAAGTCTAAGACCGCAGTCCCAATGTAAATGTGCAATGCAATGCAATGCAAGGTATATATCAATTATAGCGTAATTCAATGGTTTTTGGAAAACAGTTGGAAATTATGGGGTAAAGTACTTAAACCAGTTTCAAATAATAATAACGAGTGGAAAATCAGGTAAAATCGATTGTCATGATAAAATCTTAAAGTTTTACTCAGCTCAAACCAATAACAGTAACAATAGGATTGAAAATGAGGCATGTCGTAGAAAGAACGATGGAAATTTAGTGAAAATATCCCATGAATGCACTCTTCACCTCATGTACACGGGGTTTTTATAGTAAAAACAAGTTAAAAATGCCTAAGGGAAATTCCCCAACACAGAGTTAGGCAAGCCACTTACCTCGATTGTGCTAATCAACCGATAATCACGCTTTTGCCACGAGTATCCAACTCCGGGTGGCCCAAATCTATTCAATTCGATTGCATAATGTAAATATCATTTCAAGAATTCAAACTAACTAATTAATTCGGAACTAATACGCGAAATTAGAAAAATTGACCAAAACACCCCTCGGGCCCACGTCTCGGAATCGGATAAAATTTATATTTTCCGAACCTTTATTCACCCACGAGTCTAACCACATAAAAATCTCTCAAATCGGAGGTTAAATACCCAATCAAAACCCAAAATTTGGTCTAAGAAGTTTCTTCCAATTTTCCCAAATTTCTACTCAATAATCTCGAATTTAAGGGTGGAATTTAATATTAGAATCATGGAAATTAACCTATGATGGTTAGAAATCACTTACCTTGAATACCCAAGTGAAAATCCCCTCAGAAATCGCCTCTCCCGAGCTCCCACAATTCAAAAATGGTGAAATAAGCCTTAAACCCTCGAAATGGGTTTAATAATCTGCCCAGATATTTCTTTCTATGCGATCGCGGAGAGTAAAAACCCACACGCCCCAGAACTACCTTATACGAACGCGACTGAGGGTATGCGATCGCGGACCTTCCGGGGATATACTAGTGCGATCGCGACCGTACTCCTGTGATCGCAGAGAGTAACCAGTCGACCTCCCTCACGCCTTGGGAAACACTATGCGATCGCGACTTGAAGCATGCGATCGCGGAGGCCAACTTTACAAAGCACTGCGATCGCGGACCATAACTTGCGATCGTAGAGAAAAAACTCGAGGCCTCCATCACTTACCCTCTACGATCGCGCATAATACCTTGCGATCACAGTGAACAGAGAACTGCTGGTGTAAAACCAGCAAAACCAGCAATGAGTTAAGGCCAAAATGTGCTCGTTTGAACACCCGAAACACACCCGAGGCCCTCAGGACCTCAACTAAAACTACCAACTAATCCAAATACCTTATTCGAACTTGGTCGAGCCTTAAAAACACATCCCATAACATCAAAATCCTCAAATATGCATAGATTCAAGCCTAAGAACTTAGGAATTTTCAAGAATTCACACTCGATGCCGAAACACGTCTAAACTCGTCCGAATGACCTCAAATTTTGCACACAGGTCATAATGACATTCCGGACCTGCTGTCGCTTTCGGAATTCCATTCCGAGTCCGATATCAAAATCTCATCTATCAGCCGAAATTTCCGAAATTCTAACTTTCGCCAATTCAAGCTTAAATCTACATCCGAACTCGAAAAAACAATACGAACACGCTCCCAACCCCAAAATGACCCAACAGAGCTAACGGAGTAGACAGAATTCCATTCCGGATCCGTCTTCACACATCTCCCGCTACGGTCCAATTCCTAAGGTTAAAACTCACCTTAAAGGACTATGTGTCCAAAATCACTCCAATTTTCATCACTCAAAACTCCAACACGTTCCATTAACATAATAAGACATAGGAGAAGCAGTTATTAGGGAACCGGGGTGCTAACTCTCAAAACGACCGACCAGGTCGTTACATTCTCCCCCTCTTAAGAAAATCGTCCGTCCTCGAATGAGTATAGAAACATACCTGAAGCTATGAATAGATGAGGGTACTGACTCCGCATGTCCTGCTCGGTCTCCCAATTCGCCTCCTCGACCGGATGACCCCTCCACTGCACTTTGACTGAGGCAATATTCTTCGACCTGAGCTTCCTGACCTGTCTGTCCAAAATGGCCACATGCTCCTCAACATATGATAGATCCTTATCCAACTGAACTGAGCTGAAATCCAAAACGTGAGTCGGATCACCGTGATACTTCCGGAGCATGGAAACGTGGAATACCGGATGAACACCTGCTAGGTTGGGAGGAAAGTCCAACTCATAAGCAACCTCCCTAACTGGCCGTAACACCTCGAAAGGGCCAATAAACCTCGGACTCAGCTTACCCTTCTTCCCAAATCTCATGACGCCCTTCATAGGCGATACCCGAAGCAAAACCCGATCACCAGCCATGAATGACAAATCACGAACTCTCCGGTCTGCATGACTCTTCTGCCTGGACTGAGCCGTGCGAAGTCTATCCTGAATCACTCTCACCTTGTCCAAGGCATCCTGGACCAAATCTGTACCCAACGATCGAGCCTCATCTTGCTCAAACCATCCCAATGGAAACCGACACCTCCTACTATATAAAGCCTCAAACGGCGCCATCTGAATGCTGGACTGGTAGCTGTTATTATAAGCAAACTCTGCAAGAGGCAAGTACTGATCCCATGATCCTCCAAAATCCATCACACAAGCACGGAGCATATCCTCCAGGATCTGAATCGTGCGCTCGGCCTGTCCTTCCGTCTGAGGGTGGAATGTTGTACTGAGATCAATCTAGGTACCCAAATCACTATGCAAGGCTCTCCAGAATTGCGAGGTGAATTGAGGACCTCGGTCTGAAATTATAGATATCGGCACACCATGCAACCGGACTATCTCCCGCACGTAGATATAGGCCAACCTCTCAGAAGAATACGTAGTCAACACCGGAATGAAATGGGCTGACTTGGTCAGCCGGTCCACAATCACCCAAATAGCATCATACTTCCTCAATGTCCGAGGAAGTCCAACCACAAAATCCATGGTGATCCGCTCCCACTTCCACTCTGGAAGTCTCATCTGCTGAAGTAATCCTCCCGGTCTCTGATGCTCACACTTGACCTGCTGACAATTGAGGCATCTGGCTATGAAATCCACTATATCCTTTTTCATCCTCCGCCACCAATAGTGTTGTCTCAGATCCTGGTACATCTTCGCGGTACCGGGATGAATGGAGTACCGCAAGCTATGGGCCTCCGCAAGAATCACCTCCTGAAGTCCATCTACATCAGGCACACAAATACGGTCCTGCAGTCTCAACACACCATCATCATCTATGGTCATATCTCTGACAACATCCCACTAAACTATATCCCAAAGATCGCGAAGGTCGGGATCATCATACTGGCGCTCCCGAATGCGGTCATAAAGAGAAGATCGAGCAACAACACACGCAAATACCCGGTGAGGCTCAGAAAGGTCCAATCTCATGAACTGACTGGCTAAGGATTGAATATCCAAGGCTAAGGGCCTCTCAGCTGCACGAAGATATGCCAAACTACCCAAAATCTCCGCTCGGTGACTCAGGGCGTCGGCCACCACATTGGCCTTCCCCGGGTGGTATAAAATAGTGATGTCATAATCCTTGAGTAGCTCCAACCACGTCCGCTGACACAAATTGAGATCCTTCTTCCTGAATATGTGCTGCAAACTCCGGTGATCCGTATATATCTCACAGGGAACACCATATAAATAATGAACCCATATCTTCAGCGCATGAACAATCGCTGCCAACTCAAGATCATGCACAGGGTAGTTTCTCTCATGTACCTTCAACTGTCTGGACGCATAGGCAATCACCCTACCATCCTGCATCAACACCGCTCCCAAACCAATCCTTGAAGCATCACAATAGACCGTATAGGACCCCGAACCGGTAGGTAGTACTAACACTAGGGCTGTAGTCAGGGCTTTCTTGAGCTTTTGAAAGCTCACCTCACACTCCTCAGTCCAAATAAAAAGTGCACCCTTCTGGGTCAATCTAGTCATGGGTGCTAAAATGGATGAAAACCCCTCCACAAAACGGTGATAATATCCCGCCAAACTGAGGAAACTGCGGATCTCGGTTGCTGAAGACAGTCTGGGCCAACTCTGCACTGCATCCACCTTCTTCGGATCTACCTTGATCCCATCCGAAGATACCACATGGCCTAAGAATGCCAAAGAATCAAGCCAAAATTTACACTTAGAGAATTTGGCATACAACTTCTTCTCTCTCAAGGTATGAAGCACGGTCCTCAAGTGCTGCTCATGGTCCTACCGGGACCAAGAATATACCAGAATGTCGTCAATGAATACGATGACGAAGGTATCAAGATAAGGACGAAATACGTTGTGCATCAGGTGCATGAAAGCTGTTGGGGCATTGGTCAGCCCGAATGACATAAGAAGGAACTCGTGGTGACCATATCTAGTCCTAAAAGCAGTCTTCGGGATGTCCGACTCCCGAATCTTCAACTGATGATAGCCCGAACGAAGATCAGTCTTGGAGAATAACCTAGCACCCTGTAACTGGTCAAACAAATCATCAATACGAGGCAATGGGTACCTGTTCTTCACTATCACCTTATTCAACTGTTTGTAATCAATGCACATCCGTATCAAACCATCCTTCTTTTTCAAAAATAATACCGGAGCACCCCAAGGTGATACACTGGGCCTGATGAAACCCTTGTCAAGCAATTCCTGCAACTATTCCTTCAACTCCTTCAACTCAGGAGGAGCCATGCGATAGGGAGGAATGATAATAGGTTGAGTGTCTGGCAACAAGTCAATGCTGAATTCAATGTCTCTGTCGGACGGCATACCCGGAAGGTCAGCTGGAAAAACATCGGGATAGTCCCTCACAACTGGGACTGAATCAACTGTAGGGGTCTCAGCACTAACACCTCTCACATAGTCCAAATAAGCATCACACCCCTTTGCAACCATCCGCTGAGCCTTAAGAAAAGAAATGACCCGATGAGGAGTATACTCTAATGAACCCCTCCACTCTAACCTCGATAATCCTGGCATAGCCAACATCACGGTCTTGGCGTGACAGTCAAGAATAGCATAGTGGGGAGATAACCAGTCCATGCCCAAGATAACGTCGAAATCTACCATACTGAGTGATAATAAATCAGCCATGGTCTCAAAACCACTGATAACAATCAAACACGATTGATATACGCGGTCCACAACAAGAGAATCTCCCACCGGAGTAGAAACATATACGGGGGAACTCAAAGAATCCCGACATATCCCCAAATGTGGAGCAAAATAAGAAGACACATATGAATATGTGGAACCTGGATCAAATAAGACCGATGTATCCCTATGACAAACGGGAACAATACATGTGATAATCGAGTCTGAAGCAATGGCCTCGGATTGAGCTGGAAGGGCATAGTATCTGGCCTGACCTCCCATTTTAGGACGACCTCATCCTCCCCGACCTCCACCTCGAGCTGCTTGAGATGGTGGGGTAGCAGCTGGGGCTGGACGAATAGCTGGGGACCTCGTGGAAGATGTGGAACCTGATAAGTCTCTGGTGGTGCATCCCTCCTAACTCTGGGGCAATCTCCGATCAGGTGCCGAGGGTCACCACACCCAAAACAACCCCTCTGCGGACGCGGTGGCTGCTGCTGACTCTGAACTGGCCAGTGATAGCACCTCGAGCTGATGGCACCTGAGATACCGGTGGTGCATAATAAGGCTCCCGAGGTTTGGGAGGAGCTAGAATATCGTTGGCTGCTGGAAGAGCTAAATGAATGGGGCCGTTCACAAAACCCCTACCATGGCGTGTTGCAGGTGCACAAACTCTTGAGAAATGACCCATCTCTCGAGACCTCTTGGCCTCTCTCTCCTCCCTGTTCCGGGCCAACATACTCTCAATCCTCCTAGCAATGCACACGGCCTGCTGGTAAGTAATGTCTGTCTCTAACTCTCTAGCCATGCTAGTACGAATACTGGGATGGATCCCCTCAATAAAACGGCAAACTCTCTCTCTGACAGTAGAAACCAAGGCTGATGCATGTAGTGCCAAGTCACTGAACCGGACTGCATACTCTGCCACGGTCATAGTACCCTGGCGTAGCTGCTCAAACTCCGCATGCCAAGCATCCCTGAGACTCTGGGAACAAACTCAAGCAAAAGCATCTCTGAAAACTGAGCCCAAGTAAGTGAGGCTGCCTCGTCCGGACTACTAAGCTCAAATGCACTCCACCACTGATAGGCTGCTCCTCTCAACTGAAAAGTAGTGAAAGAGATCCCATTCGTCTCTACAATACCCACGTTACGAAGGATGCGATGACACTCCTCAAGAAAACCCAGAGCGTCATCTGAAGCTAATCCGCTGAAATTAGGTGGGTGGTACTTCTTTTACCTCTCAAGACGGAGCTGCTCAGACTCAGATGCAGCTGCTCTGGCCTCCTGCTAAACTGGAGCTGCTGGGGGCATGGGAATATACTTTGGGACCTTCCCCATGTGGACCCTCTACTCAGGAGTACGGGTTGCGGGAGTCTATGTCCCTCCCCCGGCCTGGGACATAGTTGGGGCTATCGGGAGTAGTCCCGCCTGAGACAGAGTACTGAAAGCACTCATAAACTAGGGCAAGGTCTCCTGGAGGGCTGGAGTGATAGTAGGGACCTCCGGTGCCCGTCCAATTGCGGCTGCTGGGAGATCCTCTGCCACTGATCTAGCCGGTGCTCGGGCTGCACCGCGGGCTTGTCCCCTGTCCCGACCCCTGCCTATGGTGGCTCTGGCTGGGGGCTCGGGTGCCTGATCGTCGGTACGTCCGGTGCGAGTACGAACCATCTGTAAGCAAGAATAGAATAGAGTTTAAGAATTTCGGTAATAGTAACCAGCACGAGAAGAGATTCCAAGAAGTATGATTGTTCTTAACAGTTACATAGCCTCCCGAAGATAGGTACAGACGTCTCCGCACCGATCCACGAGACTCTAATAAACCGGCTTGTGATGTTGTGAGTCCTATGAACCTATACGCTCTGATACCAACTTGTCAGGACCCAATTTTCCCTCCGACTGGGTCTCGCGACGGCACCTAGTCTAGACCACTAGGTAAGCCTAAACATTAAGAAAATTAAAGGTAAACAAGTGAAAATAGAGGAAAATGAAATAAAGTCATACTAATACTCAATGCCACTCGGCATTTACAGCTTACTTCACCCAAGACCCGGAATATCTACAAACGTCACAAGCTACACTCTATGGCTCAATATACAAAACTGAGGAAAATGAAAGTGTAGACTCATCCACAACTATAACTATGCTAGGATAGGAGGGGGACTCGGAAGCTCTGCGGACGCTGCAGAAATACCTCAAAGTCTCCAGTTGTCTGCTGCTCAACTAACTCCAGCACTAGGCACTGGTACCTGGATCTGCACATGGGGAAAACATGCGCAAAAGGGCGTGAGTACTCCACATTCGGTACCCAGTAAGTGCCAAGCCTAACCCAAGTCAAGTAGTGACGAGGTAAGATTGAGGCTCTACTGAGTTTGCAAAAATAGACAGATATAATTAACAGTTAAGTAAAGCAGTAATAGTTAACGGGAAGTAAAGTAAAGACTAGATAGAAATAATGCAAATAACCCTCAACTCAGCACAGCATTAACTCAATAAATAATCGTGCAATGCAATGCAAGGGAAAGTCTCAGGTCTCGGCCCGCAGTCCCAATGTATGCGATGCAATGCAAGGGAAAGTCTCAAGTCTCGGCCCGCAGTCCCAATGTAAATATGCAATGCAATGCAAGGTAAAGTCTCAGGTCTCAGCCCCCAGTCCCAATGTAAATATGCAATGTAATGCGAGGGAAAGTCTCAAGTCTCAGCCCGCAGTCCCAGTGTAAATATGCAATGTAATGCAAGGGAAGTCTCAGGTCTAAGACCGAAGTCCCAATGTAAATGTGCAATGCAATGCAATGCAAGGTATATATCAATTATAGCGTAATTCAAAGGTTTTAGGAAAACAGTTGGAAATTATGGGGTAAAGTACTTAAACCTGTTTCAAATAATATTAACGAGTGGAAAATCAGGTAAAATCGATTGTCATGATGAAATCTTTAGTTGTTACTCAGCTCAAACCAATAACAGTAACAATAGGATTGAAAATGAGGCATGTCGTAGAAAGAACAATGGAAATTAAGTAAAAATATCCCATGCACGCGCTCGTCACCTCACGTACACGGGGTTTTTACCAGTTAAAAATGCCTAAGGGAAATTCCCCAACACAGAGCTAGGCAAGCCACTTACCTCGACTGTGCTAATCAACTGATAATCACGCTCTTGCCATGAGTATTCAACTCCGGGTGGTCCAAATCTATTCATTTCGATTGCATAATGGAAATATCATTTCTAGAATTCAAACTAACTAATTAATTCGGAACTAATACGCGAAATTAGAAAAATTGACCAAAATGCCCCTCGGGCCCACGTCTCGGAATCAGATAAATTACATTTTCCGAACCCTTATTCACCCATGAGTCTAACCATATGAAAATTTCTCAAATCGGAGGTCAAATACCCAATAAAAATCCAAAACTTGGTCTAAGAAGTTTCTTCCAATTTTCCCAAATTTCTACTCAATAATCTCGAATTTAAGGATGGAATTTAAGATTAGAATCATGGAAATTAACCTATGATGGTTAGAAATCACTTACCTTGAATACCCAAGTGAAAATCCCCTCAGAAATCGCCTTTCCCGAGCTCCCACAATTCAAAAATGGTGAAATAAGCCTTAATCCTCTAAATGGGTTTAATAATCTGCCCAGATATTTCCTTTTATGCGATCACGGAAAACCCTCTGCGATCGCGGATAGTAAAAACCCACGTGCCCTAGAACTACCTTATGCGAACGCGACTGAGGGTCTGCGATCGCAGACCTTCAGGGGATATACTAGTGCGATTGCGACCGTACTCCTGCGATCACGCAGAGTAACCAGTCGACCTCCCTCAGGCCTTGGGAAACACTATGCGATCGCGACCTGAAGCATGCGATCGTGGAGGCCAACTTTACAAAGCACTATGATCGTGGACCATAACTTATGATCGCAGAGAACAAACTCGAGGCCTCCATCACTTATCCTCTGCGATCGTGGATAATACCTTGCGATCGCAATGAACAAAGAACTGTTGGTGTAAAACCAGCACAACCAGCAATGAGTTAAGGCCAAAATGTGCCCGTTTGAACACCTGAAACACACCCGAGGCCCTCGGGACCTCAACCAAAACTACCAACTAATCCAAATGCCTTATTCAAACTTGGTCGAGCCTTAAAAACACATCCCATAACATCAAAATCCTCAAATATGCATAGATTCAAGCCTAAGAACTTAGGAATTTTCAAGAATTCACACTCGACGCCGAAACACGTCTAAACTCGTCCGAATGACCTCAAATTTTGCTCACATGTCATAAATGATATTTCGGACCTACTGTCGCTTTCGAAATTTCATTCTGAGTCTGATATCAAAATCTCACCTATCGGCCGAAATCGCCGAAATTCTAACTTTCGCCAATTCAAGCTTAAATCTACATCCGAACCCGAAATCACAATCCGAACACGCTCCCAATCCCGAAATCACCCAACGAAGCTAACTAAGTTGACATAATTCCTTTCCGGATCCGTATTCACATAGCTCCCGCTACGGTCCAATTCCTAAGGTTAAAACTCACCTTAAAGGACTATGTGTCCAAAATCACTTCAATTTTCATCACTCAACATTCGGAAACGTTCCATTAACATAATAAGACATGGTAGAAGCAGTTATTAGCAGATCGGAGCGCTAACTCTCAAAACGACCGACCAGGTCGTTACACCAAGATATACTACTAATATATAGTAGCATCTTATATTCTCGTACCGCAAGAAATAGGGTTCATATCAAGAAGAAATTCAAGATTTATCAAAAAAAAAATGAAATTTCTTGAAGAATTGATGGGCGAGTATCACCCTTATCGGTTGTGTAAAAATAACTGTAACATTTATGGAAACCATTCCTTTTCCCTGAAGTAGTTCCGACGCCAAAATAAATACAGGAAAATCGAACCAGTTTTTTCATGCTATTTTTTTCCAACCGCCGCACATTGAAAAAGTAAAAAAAGAAGGGAAGGTTTATTTCTTGAAGATGTTATAGAAGGTTTAATTCTCAAAGATGTTAATGTCTTTCATAAAGAAGAGAATCATATATATAAGGATTGTAACCATGGAAACTATAGACATCATCATAAACAAAAGATTATCAAAGATTTCGTTTCTCTTAATTCTTAGGTGGTCGGCGAATATGAAACATGGAATTATAATAAGTCTAGTTTCCAAAGAAAGAAATATGAAACATGAAATATATATATATATATATATATATGAAAGTACATCCTAAAATATTTATAATGAGCAAACTTTATTTTGCAAACAAGAACAAAAAGAA
Source organism: Nicotiana knightiana (assembly GCA_005239525.1). Taxonomy (NCBI): domain Eukaryota; kingdom Viridiplantae; phylum Streptophyta; class Magnoliopsida; order Solanales; family Solanaceae; genus Nicotiana; species Nicotiana knightiana. The sequence goes on from ML432900.1 coordinate 15,855, forward strand.
GGTAAAAACCATACATGTACTAATGGATCCAGTTGATCAAATATAATGTTAATTCACTGATTGAAATCATATATGAGAGGAACGGGATCGAGTAAATTCGCTGATCATCGATAATAATAACCATGCATCTATGTCTCAGTCCTTGTTTGCCCTTCAGATATAGTTTCAAACAATGAAGTTGTTTTTCCTTTTCTCTCTAAGGCAAACTCAGCTAATGAATATACTTTTGGGGTTAAAATCACTATCCCTATATATAAGTAAATACCACCGTCCTAATTCATGGTAGTGTTTCTTTTCCGGCAAGTATTACTCATACTTATGACGTAGTATAAGAATTATGATACTGTTTTATTAATTGAAAAATACCTTTATATTTAATTGCGACCCAAGGCTAGGGTTAATAAGTTAACAATATACCAAAAAAAAGAAAAAGAAAGACTTTATAAACTGATAGTTATCAAAATACTTAAAATTAGTCACAAGAATTACTTACATATTGTGTTGGATTGATAAGCTAAAAAACATAATTAATCATGTAAAGGAATTTAACACAACTAGTGGGCATTCACCGATCGATATTATAATTTGTAACAAGTTATTCTAGTGTTTTAAAAGGCACAGCGTAATTCGAAGCATTTTACATATGCTAAGCTAGGCGTAACTAATTTTTAATATTTTAAAAATAATATATTTATAGTAAATATTTATAAACAAGTAAAATTTCATAAATATTAAAGAAAACTATATATATATATATATATATATATATATCCCCACGAAAAATTAGTCAAAATAATTTATTATACGCTACTTACAAGCAGAAGCAACTTGAGTCGAAAAAAATATAATTTTCTACATTGAGGAACAAATAGGATGACTAACCTGCAATTTGAAATTTGAACTTGTTGGTATGAAGGAGAATGTAGTTCTCTTTGTATTTGTAAAAAACAAAATTGAATATTCGTTGTTTTGAGAGATATTAGGAGACTAGCGAACAAGATAAAGAATTGGGAAAGACCATAAATTAGGTATTTAGTCAATAAAAAGATCTGGACTTTTAAGTTTGATACATTTCAGTTCTTTTTAAAAACTTTTGAGTAATTATAAGATGACTTTCGAGAATTTGGGTATTGTATGAAGGACTTATTCAACAAATTTTGTTTTAATTGAAAAAGTCTCTAGGGCTTACAGCTCACTACAAAAATGCGCCTCAAATGCCCAGGCCATACGCCTCTTGAGACTTTTGCCCCACACCATTGCCTCGAGGCATTTTTATTAGAGTTCTACTTGATCCTATACTAAATGAGCTCGATTAGTAGAGTAGTACACTACGAGCAAGCCTATGATGCATCATTTGTAGCATATGAATGTTATTGTTGAGAGCGAGTGAAATTTTCCTATCTTGAGTTCCTACGTTTTTAAAATTTATTGTGTGTAGAACTAAGCCTTTGTTGGGTGAGGTCACGTGACTCATAACGGAAAGGTAAGGTCATTGAACTTCATGTTAGAGTAAGTAAGTGAATTGTGAATTGGAGTGGTATTTGTGAGTCAAATCTTGAGGCGAGTATGTTATACCTTTGTGCTTAGCCTAATTTAAAAGATTCTTGGTGTGATAAGTTAAGAGAATTGCTTAAAAAGGTTGAGTCTATAAAGCGTATATTGATTGCGCGAGGAAGATTAACATTTAAGTGTGGGGTATTGATGTGTGGCTATAATTCCATATTTTAGTACATTATTTACCTTGCATTTTTAGGTGTTTTAAGGCTCAACTATACTTTATTTGCGCGTAATGGAGTCTATTTTATGCATACATTGGAGATGAAATTAGATCAAAATGAATATTTAAAGTATAAAATGTGCTCTAGAACAGTTGGAAAGAAGAAAGAAAGATTGAGCAGCGGAAAAATGAAGAAGCTGGCGAAGCCAACTGTTGAGCTCGCGTTAGAGCTGGCGAGGCAAGCCTTTGAGCTTGTGTGAGAGTAAGGGACGCGAGCGATAAAGAGTGGTTGAGCTCGCGTGGAGGCTGGTTGATGGGTTAGTCTTATGTTTTGATGATCTAAGAAACTTTCTGTACAGAACCAGATAAAGGACCTGATGTGTATCCAGTATAACCATTCAGTATGAACTCAAGAAATCTGGGCAGTGTACGCTTGGACTCACTAGAAACAGTTTAGGGACCTGATCCCTTGACATTTGTCTCTATAGATAACTCTGAGGGAACTGGTAAAGGACCAGGTCTCTTTACAGTTGGTAGACTCATATAAACTATCACTGGTGTGCACGGTCTGGGGAGAGATGTATCTCGGGTTTGACCTCGCAAGGCATGATCTGAGGTGAGCCCGATCCAGATTTTGAAGGCTTATTTCGTGTCCTGGTGTGACTAGGACTTGGGCTATGTCGTTTAGGTCTTTTCCTACAGATATAAATAGACATTAAACACCACTTTTTATGGAGTTTTTCGACCAAAGGCAAGAATAGCTCGTTGAACAACCGTTGAGGGATAGAATCATCGATTTCTACATTTCTTCATCTTTACTTTGTAATTTATTTTGCAAAATATTTGGGATATTGTTACTATGAGTATGAGTAGCTAAACTTCTAATAGGGTTTTGATAGAACCTATGGAGGATGATTTTCCTGTTACGTTAATATAGATTTGCAGTAGTTTTTCTCTATTTGTTCAACTACGTGTATATTGTGGTCAGTTGAAGACCTCTCAATCGACTGTGCCTATTTAGTTTGTATTACTACGAAGAGAGTGCATATTTAGGTAGTTGTTGAACAACATCACTCCTAGCGTATATGAGGGATCAATATAGAAGGTTTAAAGGTGGGATTAGGAATAACGAAACCTTGGTGCGATACGAGTGAGCCGTAACTTAGTGCCAGCTAGCGTAATTCGGAAGAATATGCCTAGTAAATTGTGGTAGTTGTTGGTTGATTTCCCAATGCACACGCAAGTGTACGTGGTCGACAAGTAATATAGGATTTTAAGTCCAGATATCGTACCCACAAGGACTTGTGTAAACTACTTGCTAAATCACTCTAATCGTTATCTAATCAAGCCAAAATAAAATCAAGGATGCAACTATTTTATACTAAGATTCTATGAAATAACTAATTATCAAGTGACAA
>ML432901.1:2249-45516 GCA_005239525.1 Nicotiana knightiana
TTTCTTCTATTTAAACATAGAAAAAATCTTATATTCTAAGAATGTGAATATTTTTGTTGTTTTTAATTTTCTTAAATAGAATCTATTAAGAGTAAGATAAAAATTTAACATATTAAGATTAGATATAACCTTAATATTTATAGCAAAATAGTATAGAATTTGGGTGTGGTCAAAAAATAGTTGTTCACACACAGGACTAAGCCCTGTCCCAAATCTTGCATGAGGCTAAACCCTGCCTCCATATTTGCATGAGGCTAAGCCCTGCCTCCATATTTGCATAAGGCTAAGCACCACCTTCAATTTTGCATAAGGCTAAGCATTGCCTTCTACTTGCTGGGACTAAGACCTATCCCAAATCCTGCATGAGGTTAAGCTCTGCCTCCACATTTGCATAAGGCTAAGCATTGCCTTTTACTTGCATGAGACTAAGCCTTGTCTCAATCTTGCATGAGGCTAAGCCCTTCCTCTATATTTGCATAAGGCTAAGCTTTGCCTTCAATTTGCATGAGACTAAGCCCTGTCCCGAATTTTTGCATGAGGCTAAGCCCTGCCTCCATACTTGCATAAGGTTAAGCATTGACTTCTACTTGATGGGACTAAGTCTTGTCCCAAATCCTGCCTCTCTATCTGTATAAGGCTAAGCTCTACCTTCAACTTGCATGGGACTAAGCCTTGTCCCAAATCTTGCATGGGACTAAGCCCTGTCCCAAATCTTGCATGAGACTAAGCCCTTCCTCAATCTTTGCATGGAACTAAGCCATGTCCCGAACCTTGTACGAGACTAAGCACTGTCTCCCCTGCACTATCTATCTCCCCTTCTTTCGGGCTAAGATCGACCCTCGACTTCATACAAGACTAAGCCTTGTCTTGCTGCTCCTAGCATCATACCGTTGCATTTCATGGGCTGAAATATCGCCAACTTGTCCGAAGGCGTCATAGTCTGAAGGCATCATCCTCATAGTCGGAAGACACCATGTCATGGCCTGAGGATCTCTCAAACTCGCATATCATTATTCAAAGGCGTCATGGTTCGGAGGCACCATTTCCATGGACCAAGAACATCATTTCATGGCCTACGAGTCCCTCACTGAACAATTCATGGACCAGGACATCATGGTCTGAGGACGTCATCCTCAACCGTCCAAAGACGATTCTCATGGTCTGAAGGGAATCTGCATCACGTTTAAGTTTATGCACAGATATATGCTCGTTGTACATCTTTACTTGCAAGTGATCCGATGAGCAATCACCATCCCAACAGGAGCAATCTCGCTCCATTTCCTTCACACTACCTCCAACTTGACCGCTCACCACAACCTTTTCACCTATCCCAAAATCTTGTGTCCATCCTTGTGGTAACTTCATCGTACATTCCGCTGATGAATCCAGAGCTACGCACAACCTGATTCCTATAAAACCAAGGATATGTAGGCAGCTCAGAAACTAGAATGCGGCCTAAGTCTCTCAAATCATCCCACTCGGTCAAAATTGCCCATCATGTCTTTACCCGACAACTCTTTCATCCTTCCCAGGTAAAGAGGGGCAGCTGTTGATACCCAATTTTTTCCTATAATACTTTCAAAATGCATATATACCTTCAAAACAATGTATTAGCATCAATTAATATTTTTTCATATTTTTTGCATTTTTAAGGATTTTTAATTAATTTATCCCAGTATTTTATTACATAAATAATTACTAATTGCATTACAAATGATTTTATAACAATTTATGGCTTAATTTTACCATTATATTTATACTAAGCTTTAATTATTTTATAAATAGCCATGTTTGCATTTTTGGGGTATAATTTCAATAACTTTGCAATAATAGCCCATGTATGCATTCTTACATTATATTACCAGAAAATTGCTTTTTATATTTTTAAAATATTGAATAATTGTTTTAAAACATTTCTTCATGCATGAAATTCATTTTTTACAATTTTTTAATTATTTTTACAAATCATTTTATTAATTAATTGGGTATTTAACAAATAGCCCTTTTAATCCCTTTTAATTTTTGGACCTAACCCCATTATACCAGCCCAAACCCCTCAAAACTTAGCCCAATTCACCCCAAACCAAATCCTATACCTACCCGACCCAAAGACCCCGCCTAATCGTGGTTGTTGATCTCTAAGATCAACAGTCCATGTTATTTCTTACCATTTTCATTCCAAACCCAAACCCTAACCCCCTTATTCCTTTTTCTTCCGTCGTTATCGTCCCCCTAACCCCTCCCCTTCTCTCTCAGTAACTATCTAAACCCTAATCACCGACACTGGCAAAACTCCCCGTCTATGGAGTTTCTGTGTATTTTCCAGCCCTTACCGGCCTTTTACCTCTTCTAGTTGTTTGATTACATGGATTCCTAAGAGAATCTCAAAGTGATTCAAATTGGTTTTTGTCTGAAACTTGTTTACAGGCCTGTCTATGGCCATTCTCGTCTGTGAGTACTGATTTCCTCCTATTTTTAGTTCGAATCTATGGCTTTTGACTGAGTTTCTTTCATCTCTGTTGTTTTTGAAAAACCCTAGTTCAATGACTACTTGGGTCTGTTCAGATCCTCGTAGATCTAAGATGTTCTAAGTTCTATTTGGTATTTTTCCCCAAAAATCTTCTATTTTGTTAATGTTATTCTGATTCCATTACTTTTCTGAAATTAGGGTTCCGTCCTAAGTTTCTTCAAAAAGGTTTTTCTAACTTGCAAGTGTTGAATCTGATTATTTCTTTACTAGTTTGATTAATCTTCGTGCATATGCTTAAACCCTAGATGTTTCTGTTCGTGACACTGATTTTTTCAATTTTTTCTCGTAATTGTGTTTATTTCTGTTAACCCAATTATATTGACTGATTCTATTTAGGTTTCGAATAAATTTTTCCTATTAAAATCAGTATTTTTCGGGATTTTTACCTATTTCCTTATTTGTGATCTGGATTAGTTATACTTGCCTTAATTAAACTATCAGTATGGTTTGGAGATTTGATTGACTCTTATATGGTATAAGATTGTTTTATTGCGTTATTGAGCCCTAGTTCTGTACCGTTAATTGACTCTCCTCAATTTAAGGGGTCTCTTTCGGATTTCTCTATAGGAATTGATTCCCTAATTGGTTGATTGATTTTATTTGATTACCCTTGTTTTACGAACTGTGATTTCCTCTTTACCTTATTTGTTTTAACTCACTAAGTGCTATATATACACTCTCATTCTGATTCATCAAACATTAACAATAGTTCATAAACACACTCACACACTTTGCTCTCATCTCTCTCCTACTTACGTTCATTGCACTGTCTAGCCGGCTGAGAGCCAAGGCTAGACCACTGAATCCTGCACACTTTCACCTTCTATTTTTGCTTTCTTTAACTGATATGTTCCTATTCCTAATGTCGTTTATTATACTATGAAGCTTGAACCTATGTGCTCTCTCATCTATTGCTTTACTTCTGTTGAATCCACGCCTCTTCTGTATTTCACTTATCATGTCTACTACTGTGTTTAACTCTGTCTCTTTCCTGTTTATCACCTTAATCAGCATTTTTAATTCTGTTTAAGTTTCAATCTTTCCTATTTATTGCTACAAACCAACATGTGTACCTTTGTGTTTAAGTTTCAATCTTTCCTATTTATTGCTTTAAGCCAGCATGTTTACTTTTGTGTCTAAGACTCAATTGGACACTATGAGATATTGGTACCTTGGATTTGGTTGAAGGCATGGTCCCCCAGGTTTAATTTGGGGCCTATCCAAGCTCCCTATAGTATAGCAGTTTCATTTATGTAATTCATTCATTCTTGGCCTGTAATAATAATTCTTGTAAAACAGATATTGGGGATATTAGTAAAATGGGAGGGACTTTTATATATGTTTTGTGGGGAAATCGGGTAGAAATCATGCTCCTAGGATTTTTGTAATTATATATGCATTAGAAACCATGCTTATAAGATTGTTTTGTTCACTAGAAAACATGCTTATAGGTGCATCATATCATTTGTCCTAAAATTCTGCTTTCTAAAGTTCTGCATACTCATGTCTGCTTAGAAATCATGTCACTAGGTTGTTATTAATTCTGCCTAATAATCATGTTCATAAAGTTCTCCTATGTGCATTAGAAACCATATTTTAGGAATTTTATTGCACTTACCTAAATACCACGCCTATGCCTATATCGCATAAAATTAGTAGCAACCATGTCTATAAGAGTAAGTTTAAAAGCAGTTCCAACACCTAGATAACATGTTTACCAAGATAAATGTATAAAATCAGTTACGTAATGTTCAGCACCTAGACAACATGTCTATAGGACATAATGAACTCAAACTGCTTGTTTAAAATTGCTTGTTAGTATTAAAACTCTGATTAACAAATAGATATCATGTTTATAGGACAACTCAGATCCACGCCTAGGCAATCCTGTATGATAATTGAAATCTTGCAATTTGTAAAATTATGATTTGCTTAATTATTTGCGAACTGCTCAGATTCAGCAAGTCCTAAAATCAGTAGGCAAACTGATTAGGTCTGCACTGCCTCAATTTAACACAATGTTGCATATATTCTGTTTTCCATGCTCACCTAGATATCCTTCTTTAGGACTCTTAAAGTATCTGAAATACTGTTGTTTGAGACGTGCAATTGACTGCTTATTTGTGGAGGTAAATGTGAGCCCCCTTAATTGTTCCTTTACCTGACAGACCTACTTGTTTTAATTGTCGCTTAGATTTTCTCCTTTTAAGCACCTTAGGAGAGTCTAGAACTTCCTTAATTAGAGGTCCTAAACACCTCTAGGGCCATAAGAAAGGATGGGTAATGCACGCATAGAGTATGTTTAATTAGAATCGCTTATATAACCACCAAGGGAGGGTAATTGGGTAGTAAAGGATATGATGACATGTGCGCTAATGCCACGTTTAACCCCTCTACTTGAGGAAGGTTTACCAGGTATTGTACAGAAGTGATCCTATAGGCTAATAAACCTAAGACCCATATATTCCCATTTTTTGTAATCCATATGTGTGCTTAAACTGCTTTACTTTCTTAATGACTAATTCACAAAATAAGTTTGGCCAGGACCCATCGTTGTGGACATCGAGGGGTGCCTAACACCTTCCCCTCAAGGTAATTTCAAGCCCTTACCCAATCTCTAGTAATGTAACCGGTTTCATGAGTTACTTGCATTAGGTGCCCTAACGGACCTTAAATCCGTTAGGTGGCGACTCTTCAATTTTCATACCCTTTTCCCAAAAGGAAACGAGTTATCCCAAAGAATTTCGAAACCCAGACCCCGCAAAAGGGGGAAAAAGGGTGCGCGACACCGCACAATTTGAACAGTCTTATAACCTGTTTGGCCAAGCTTTTTTGGGCTAAAAGTGCTTTTTTGGCCAAAAGCACTTTTGGCCAAAAATTGAGGTGTTTCACCAAGCTTTTGGAAGGAAAAAAATGCTTTTAAGGAGAAGCAAAAGCATAAGCAGAAAAAAGTAGCTTCTTTCCAAAAGCACTTTTCTGAGAAGCACTTTTGAAAAAAATATACTTAGAAGCAGTTTTCAAAAGCTTGGCCAAACACTAATTTCTGTTCAAAAGTGCTTTTCAAATTAACTAGCCAAACAATAACTGCTTCTCACCAAAAGTACGTTTTTTAAAAGTACTTTTGGCAATAGCACTTCTCAAAATAAGCTGATTTAAGAAGCTTGGCCAAATAGGCTCTTAGCCTTGGAAGGTTAGCCACCCTTGAGCCAATAGTGCTTTCATCGATATCAAAATAGAAAGACAAGAGAATAATAAGAACTTAAAGTGAATAGTAATATATTGCTTTGGGATGCATGTTAATTTGTATCTCAATGAATTATTAGACCCCATTTATATAGTAGAGGAGTCCTACTCTAGGTACATTTCTATAAAAGGTGAAAATCCCTTGATTCGTTAATTGACGAATCCTTACTGGTAGGCGCCGCAATTCCCGCCGAAATATCCAACCGGTCACAGATATTTTGGTCTTCTCTTAGTTATCTCGACAATGTTTCTCTGAGAACGTTCGAGGTAAGCTGACACTGGACTCAATGTTCTCGAAAGTAGGCGTTCCGACCTTGGGTTCTAGCTTGGTTGGACTTTGAGGTCGATCTTCAGTCCTTGGTTGCCACGTTCCAAGCCTAATCTACCAAGTCGTAGTCGAGCTCGACTCGACCATATACAAATATTACCCTAGTTTTTCGAAGAGTATTCGACAAGAAACGACATGAAATTCCGATCCTAACTTCGATATTTTGTGACAGAAATGATAAAACAGTCGAAACGTCTAGTCAGTAAAATCTTAATGACACTGAATGCCTGTCATTTTCCGATTGTCCACTCCTAGATGTGAACCGTCACTGAGAAAGTATAAATACCCCCTCATTTGTTCATTCAAACTTTACTTTCAAACCTTCTGTCCTCGTATTTTGGAAAATTCAACACTTCCAAGCATTAATTTTCTAGTTACTCTAAGATCCTTTTATAAGAACTTCTGTTATGTCTTCATCCCAAACCATCAAGCATACTATTTTAACTTCCACTTTTTCCTTCATTTTTCAAGGAAATGGAAAAGACTTCAAAATTCATTCCCAAAAAAGAAACTCCTTCTACCTTGCGGCCAGCTGCTGAGGAGACCGTCTCGCGTTTTTCTGTCGAGGAACTGACACCGGAGCCTCCTCTAAAAATGTTTATCCTTGGGGGGTGCCCGGTCAATACCAATTTTTGAGGTTGAAAAACCTCCTTCCGTACCAGGCCGATGTGAGGCGGTCTCGAGGTACATCTGCTCGATCATTGAGGATGTTCTCTCTAAAGTCAAAAAGGAATGTAACTGGCTGACAAACATATGGTGGTTCGTGAATACGATGGAGCCATCACCACCCACGTCGAGGTATTTTTAATTATTTAAACTTATCCCTTCACGTTGTGTCCCTTGAACCCGGTCATCATCGACTTCTGCAAGAGAAACGAGGTAACCCTCGATCAGATCCACCCTTCTTTCTGGAGGATCGTAATCCTCCTTCATTTCTTTGTGAGCAAGATCGAGGGTGCCCCTTCACTATCGACCATCTCATGCGCTTATACAGTCCCCGACTCTATCGGGGGGACTAATCAAGCTTGCCTGTCGGGCTAGTAAAGCCCTGTTCTCGAGCACCGACAAAGATAGAGATCGAGGCTGGCTAGGCCGTTTCATCCGAGTGAGGACCTGAAACTTGATCTCGACCAAGCACATGTTGTTCTCAGAGCAGTGGAACATGTCACGTAAGTTTAATTTTGCTTCCAAGACTTTATTTATCATTTTTTTCCTTTTCCCTTACTTGTGTTTGTAATGGTCAAGTTGTTGCTCGGATCCTGAATTCAGTTCCTCGACTCCAGGAGTGGGTTGAGCGCATCACATCACAAAGGCCTTATTCCTAGTGCTCATGGTGCGAGCTTTAAAAGGGACAATGGGAGGCCCGTTCGCACTGTGAGATCTCTTTCTCGAGTAGTTTCTGGTTTCCAGTTTGTATGACTAAGTCCTCACCCTTGTATTTCTTTTTGTATTTATCCAAGGAATGTCCAAATGAGGCCCTCCATCTGGTAGCGATGATTTACCCACTGAGTCCCCTGCTCCGAAATAGGTGAAGAGAAGAAGAGAAAAATGGCTCTGAGTTCTCTGAGCTCGGATAAAAGGAAACCAAAGAGGAGGCTAAGCCGCTAGACCAAAGAAACCTCCAGCTCCCGAATACTTGATTCGGAATCCCTCCATCGGGTTAGGCACGAATTTGAAGAGGAAGAAATTTTTGTGGACCGGGATCCATCGGTCCCTGAAGAACGGGCACCAACCGAAGGGGGGACGATAGAGGCTAGCCCCTCTCAAACTTAAGAGACCAATGCAACAATGAGGGTCGAGGTCTCTCAAGTTGCCGGTCCTGTTCCAACCAGTGTCATCGAAGTAACGGGATCGCCTTCGTTCACGGACTCAATGTTCGGTGAAACTCAAGCGGCGAAGGAACGTTCAAATAAGGGGGTCCAAAAGGCGAACGATCCCCTCCAAAGATATTTTTATGGCGTGGACTCTATTACCATGGAGGATGTCACCGAATTGGGTGATTTAGAAGTACCTAGAAGAAGTCTGACCTCGGGGACAGGTGGGTCTAGTTCGAGCCCAAGATTGGTCAACTGGTTCCCTACTTTGGGTGCCGATCTCGATCGGAAGCGGTCAATCACTATCTCCATTTTTGCGGACGCCAATGTCCTTTCCTCATTTGTCGGGGTAGCTAGTTACCTCCGGTGCCTGGTGAATGAAGAAGAACGGGCAAAGAAGAACGAGGTGGAATCCCTATGCTTGTTAAATGAAGCACATCAGTCGTTGAATCGGGTAAGGTGGCACCAAACCTCATCATTTTCTAGCTTTGGTTGCTTTAACGATCTTAATATTTTTCCTTGTGTCTGTAGGAATCGGTGCTTCACTACGAGACCTTCCTCCGATATTAAGGAGAGCTGTGTCTCCTCGAGGCTGAAGCCAAAGATATTAATAAGAATAGAGATACGTACAAACTTCTCAGTAAGCAACGCGAGTAAGAGGCTAAGATTTCAGGTTGTGTTGGACGTGGCTCAGAAAGAACATGTCGCCCTAGTGGAAGAGGTCAAAGTCTTTGAGGTTGATGATGAACTATACTTGGTGACTAATGGTCGAAATCCGCAGGTCCAACAAAAAATCGATCGGGTCGATCAACTGCGAGCTGAGATGGACGGCGTCAAGGCCAAGACCAACGAATGGAGAGGCATGATGGACCTCCTAGCCTTAGAAAAGGAGGTCGCTTGGGTACAGCTGGCTTCGGTCGAGGCCCAGCTTTGAGCGGCAAAAGAAAAGGTCGAGGTGCAAGCCAAGAATATTGAAGAGCTCCGGTCTTAGCTAAGTCTGGCTGCCTCCGAGTGAGAAGTTATGGCCAAAGAGCTTGAAAGGGCCAAGTTAGCGTCCGTTTTGGTTAAAGTCGATGCCGACGAGATGGTGGCCCAATATAAGGCCAATGCCGAGGTGGCCCAAGACTGCTTAAGGGACATCGTTGAATATGAGAGGCGGCAGTTGCGAAGAGAGGCCCTCGAGGAGATTCATGCTCGGGGTTCAATCTATCGACCGAGATCAAAATTGCTAAGGGGCTCGGAGCCGAGGCCAAGAAATTGGCTTACCCCGAGGAAGGAGAAGAAGAATTCGAGGGTTCTGGTGGGTCTGGGGGTGAAGAAGACCAGGCTGTTTAAACGCCTTTGTAGATATTTTTTCTCTTTTGCTTTTTGTACTTGTGTATTTTTGTCAAGGCCATTTGGACTTTGTAAAGATGTATGTAGTATATGAGGCTTGTTTTCCCTTCGACAGTTTATATAATTTGTTTTACTTTGCTTTATTCTTTATGTTTTGCAAAGATAAAAATGCCTTAACATAAATTAGTTAGTTCATGTCCGGAGGTTCGAACAGGCCTTGCCTTTGATATTATTTTGTTTAAGGCATCATGGGGGTTCGACATGATCGAAAACTTTTCCCCCAAAGTACTTATGACTTTATAGATTGTAGTTTGTTGAGGGTAGCCTTTAGAACAGGTTATGAAATTTTTGAAGGACTTATTTTTGTTACGGGTCTCGAACGTCTCCGAGAAATCTTAGTATGGCCATAGCCTTTTTAGTTTGGGTGTTTCCCAATGGGCTAGTTACCTCCAGTTATTCGTTCTTGCCCAAGATAATAGTCCCGATAGGGGATGGCCGCAACTTTTAAGGTTCGGGCATTGCTGAATAGGTCTTGTGCCCTCGGGCTTCGATAGCCCGAGCCATCCGAGTTTGTTTTTGGACGAAAATCCTCGATTGGAGGTGATCGTTTGAACCCGGATAAGGCGGCCCTTGGGCTCGAAACCTTTAGGGGATCATATGTAGGAAAACCCTTAAAGATACTGTGTGTAATAGTTACACATGCGTACAAGATTTTTTCCAGGGCTCGAGCAATCTATGCCGGCACGGTTCATTTGACTGTTTGACCCTTACAGTAAATCCTATCAATCGAGCTGAGACCATTGAATCGTAAAGTTTCCTTCCTTGCTAAAGTTGTTATCTAACCCAGTGTTTGGGGCCCATCAAAGAGAGGCCTCGAATACTGTTGTGATCTTCGATACGGGTTCCTAACCGAATTTCAATTCTAAGTTAACACGATTTACTTGCTGCCTCGTTAAAAACCTTGACGGAAAACCCATTTGGGATAAAACCAGTTCAAGGAAAAAAGAGTGCAACACATGCTTTCAGACCTAAAGATTGTATCGCTCTTTTATGATTGCCTACAAGTGTTAGTTCAGAATGTAAAAATATAAAAGGAAATGAAATGGGGTCGTACCTTAGCAATAGTATCACTTCAAGTGAGCTATGTTCCATTTGTTCGGTAGTTTCTCACCGTTCATTGTTTCGAGTTTGTATGATCCTTTACCGGTGATCCCAATAATTTCATAAGGGCCTTCCCAATTCAGCCCCAACTTCCCTTATTGCGGGTTTCAGGTGTTCAGTGTAACATTCCTTAGTATCACATCCCCGATATTGAAGTGTCGAAGGCTGTCCCTTCGATTGTAATATCTCTCGATCCGCTGCTTTTGGGCTGCCAACCGGACAAGGGCTGCTTCGCGCCTTTCATCTAATAAATCTAGGCTCGTGTTCATAGCCTTGGTGTTTGATTCTCAGTTGCATATCAGAACATGAGACTTTGTTCTCCGACTTCGACCGGCATTAGAGCTTCGACGTCGTAGACCAGTGAGAACGGGGTGGCCCAGGTACTGCACTTCGAGGTCATTTGATATGCCCATAAGACTTCGAGTAGGATTTCCTTCCATCTTTATTTGGCGTTAGTTAACATGTTTATGAGGTTTTGGAGTATGGTTTTATTGTTCAAGAAACTTGCTTACCTTGCGGCCGATGAATTGTTTCCTGTTGTCGCACACGATCTCGGCTGACATTCCAAATGGGCATATGGTATGATCCCAAATAAAATCAATGACTTCTTTCTCCCTGACCTTTTCATATGTTTGGGCTTCCACCCGCTTAGAAAAATAACCAGTCATAAACAATATAAATTTAGCCTTACCGGGTGCCCATGGAAAGATGTCTGTGGGGTCTAACTCCGAAGCATGTCTGGCCAACTCCGAATACCTCATATGGGTGACTGATAACTCTCTCTGGCGCAGCTGCTCAAACTGCCTGCGTTGTTCCTCTCTGTGGGACTGAGGAACATATTTCTCCAAAAAGATCATGGAGAACTGCTGCCAGGTAAGAGGTGCTAAACCAACCGGCCTACGCCTCTCGAATAATTCCTGCCAAGTAAAAGCAGCACCAGTAAACTGATAAGTAGAAAATGAAACAAGTAAAAACACCGAGTCACCATGTAGTATTTATCAAAAAATAAGCTCGAAATCAGTTTTCAGAAATCCTTTGAAAACAAGTGCATATCAGTATATCTCAGTAAAATTCTCAGTAAAAACCAGTTCGAAAAACGAAGTAAATCATGGTTCGAAAACTTAGTAAAATCATCATAAAATCTGCCCCTCGGGCCAAAATCATTTCTTGTAACAGTTGCCCTCAGGCATCCTCTCAATCACTCAGTATCATCATCACTCAGTATCAGCCCCGTGGGCAATCATCACTCAATATCGGTACCGGCGCTCAGTGGGGTTGTGTACAGACTCCGGAGGGGCTCCTACAGCCCAAGCGCAATAATAACATAAGGCCTGAAAGCCTCATCACCACTCTCCTGATGCCTGAAAGCCTCATCACCACTCAGTCAGACACTCTCAATAAGCCCTTAGGCCATAAACATACCGGGCTCTCGACCCAAAACAGTGTTTTATTTTTCAATAAATAGTATCAAAATACTCTGAGTCTCAAAACAATTTATCAGGAAAATACTGAGTGTAAAATCATAACATATCAGTGAGGAAAATATAGTAAACACAGCCCCCAAGGGGAAAACAGATCGGCACTAAGCCCCAAACACGGCTTATAGCCCAAAACATATCATAATATATAATACTATTTAAGCAAAGGCTTAAATATCTGTTTCGCAACTCAATAGTCACCTAAATAGGAAAGATATTCCAAATTTTCCACCTTTTCATTTCAAAACCCGTGAAAAAGTGCATAGTCCGAGGTTTCATGCCCTCAGGACAGGATTTAAAGACATTACTTACCTCAAAACTAGCCCGGAAACTATTCCGCAATGCGCTTGACTCTCGAATCAACCTCTGAAGGCTCCAAATCTACCAAGTTCAGATTTTTATCATCAATAAATGCTTAACGAACGAATTCCAATCGAAAGATATCAAATTTAACTCAAAAACCCGAAATTGGTCAAAACCCGAACTCTGGGCCCGCACCCTGAAACTCAGAAATTTTTATACAAAAGTGTTCTTCGTCCTCTCACGAGTCCGTACATATAAAGAACACCAAAATCGGAGTTCGTTTGACCCCTCAAATCGACCCTTAAAGGTCTCATAATTTCATGCCCTAAAATCCAATTTTTCTACTGATTTTCCATGAAATTACATTGGTTTTATGTTCTGTAATCATCCTTAATCGAGTTTTAATAATCCAAACAATTAACTCTATGAAGAACAAGGATTTCCCTCTTCAAAATTCGTCCCCAAGGCTCTTTTCCGTACAACAATGGTGTAAAATAAGGTTTAAGTCACGGAAGGGTTTATTTAAATATGCCCAGTGATTTCCTCTCTGCGATCGCGGTCCAAGCCACGCGATCGCATAGACCAATGCTCCTCACCTTCGCGATCGCAGCACTATGCACATGATCGCACAGTGCAATCGCCAGACAACCCCACGCGCCCAGTTTTCCTCTATGCGATCTCGATGAACCCCACGCGGTCACACTGAACTGACCCCCAAAGCTACGCGATCGCGACCCGTATTCCGCGATCGCACCGAACTGACCCCTAAAGCTATGTGATCGCGACCCATATTCCGCGATCACACTGAACAAATTCACCCTGGTCCATTTTAACCCTACGTGATCGCACGCCTACCTACATGATCGCAGTGAACAACCTTCAGCTGTGAGAACACCAGAAACAACAGTGTTTTTCAGTCCAATAATGCCCGTTAATCACCCGAACTCAATCCCGAGCCCCTCGGGACCCCAACCAAACTTACCAACATATCCCATAACATCATTCAAACTTAGTTTCACTCACAAAACACCAAAATTAACATCAAAATACCAAATTCTCATCGGATTCAAGCCTAAGAACTTTGATAATTCTAAAATCCACCAATGATGCCGAAACTATCCAAAACAACTCTGATTGACCTGAAATTTGGCAGACAAGTGCAAAATGACATTAACGAACATGTTTCAACTGTCAGAATTCCATTCCGGCCCCGATAGCCTATTTTCCACTATCGACCAGAAATCGCCAAAAACTAACTTCCGCCAATTCAAGCCTAATTCTACACTGGATATCACAAAATCATTCCGGACACACTCCTAAGTCCCAAATCACCTAACGAAGCTATTCGATCCATAAAATCCGTGTTCCGAGGTCGTTTATCAATAAGTCAACTCTTAGTTGACTTTTTCTCACTTTAAGGCTATTCTTAAGGACTAAGTGACTGAATTCTCATATAACCATTCTGATTTCAAGCCTATCAACTCTAACACATCAATAATAGAATAACCAATCTATGAAAAGTCAATAACAGTAATTAAAAATGCAGGTCTTGCGTAACAACAGACCGGGTCGTTACATTCTCCCCCTCTTAAACAAACGTTCGTCCTCGAACGAGTCTAGAAACATACTTGGAGCCTCAAACAAGTGTGGATATTTTCTCTGCATCTCCCGCTCGGTCTCCCAAGTAGCCTTCTCTACTGGCTGACCTCTCCATTGCACCTTCACTGATGCTATATCCTTAGACCTCAACTTTCTGACCTCGCGAGCTAAAATAGCTTCCGGCTTAACCTCATATGACATATCAACCTCGAGCTGGACTGTGCTGAAGTCGAACACATGCGACGGGTCACCAACATATTTCCTGAGCATCGATACATGAAAAGTCGGATGAACACTCGACAGCCTTGGTGGCAAGGCAAGTCTATAAGGCACTTCTCCAACCTTTTGAAGCACCTCAAAAGGACCAATAAACTGTGGACTCAGCTTTCCTTTATTTTCGAACCTCATAACACCCTTCATGGGTGACACCTTCAGCAGTACCTTATCACCTTCCATAAATGACACATCCCGAACCTTCTGGTCCGCATAACTCTTCTGCCGATACTGCGCCGTGCGAAGTCGCTCCTGAATCAACTTCACCTTCTCCAACGCATCCTGAATCAAGTCTGCGCCCAGTAACTTAGCCTCAGCAAGCTCGAACCAACCAACCGGATATCTACACCTTTTACCATATAAATCCTCGTACGGGGCCATCTTAATACTAGACTGGTGACTGTTATTATATGAAAACTCTGCTAGCGGCAGAAACTGATCCCATGAACCACCAAAATCAATCACACAAGCCCGTAGCATGTCTTCCAAAATCTAAATAGTCTGTTCCGACTGCCCGTCAGTCTGCGAGTGAAATGCGGTGCTCATCTCCACATCAGTACCCATGCCTCTCTGTACGGCCTTCCAAAACTGAGATGTGAACTGTGTACCTCTGTCAGAAATAATAGAAACCGGAACTCAATGCAACCGGACAATATCCTTAATATAAATACCAGCTAACCGCTCTGAAGTATAAGTAGTACTGACAGGAATGAAGTGCGCGGACTTGGTCAATCTATCCACAATGACCCAGATATCACCAAAACCCTTCGAGGTCCGTGGAAGCCCAACTACAAAGTCCATAGTAATCCGCTCCCACTTCCACTCCGGAATAACTAACCTCTGAAGTAATCCACCTGGGCTCTGGTGCTCATACTTGACCTGCTGGCAGTTGAGACACCGTGCTACATACTCAACAATATCTCTCTTCATCTGCCTCCACCAATACTGCTGCCTCAGGTCCTGGTACATCTTCGTGGCACCCAGATGGATAGAATACCGCGAACTGTGAGCCTCTTCTAATAACAACTCTCGAATACCATCCACGCCGGGCATGCAAATACGACCATGCATCCTCATAACTCCGTCATCACCAATAGTCACATCTCTCGCATCCCCTCTACGGATCCTGTCCTGGAGAACTAACAAGTGTCGGTCGTAATACTGCTGTGCCTTAATCCGATCAAATAAAGAGGACCAGGAACTAGTGTCACAAGTCCAGTCATAATTTAATATTTAGGCAATCTTACGCAGAAATAGTCATAATTTAATATTTACATCTCAAGAAAAATAATGATTACTAATGTGTGTGCCAGGAACTAGTGTCACAAGTCTACAGGCATACTAGTAGAGTAAACAAAAGAAGTAATAGTCTGCCCCAGTGTCTGAAAAGGGATAGACAGAAATAACAAAAGAAAGCTATATAGTGCTGCTGAGAGTCGTCAAGAGGAGCAGCTCACCGTGGAGTTTAGACCAGGTATATATCAGGGATGAACTCCGGGTTAATACCCAGATGCACCCGCCTCAAAACCTGTACAATTAAGTACAGAGCGTAGCATGAGTACATAAACAATATGTACCCAGTAAGTATCCAGTCTAATATCGAAGAAGTAGTGACGAGTGGTCGACGTGACACTTACTAGGGTCAAATAATATGTTTTAAATGTAAGGCTAAGAAGGGATGGCAATCATGGAAAAATTAATGAAGACAGGAACATCAAATATCCTTTACAATTACCTTTACGTGTCAAGTTCTCTAGCATAAAAATTGCCTATTTTTCATTTTTCATGGTATTTAACAGACATATAATCGCAGAACACCCGACATCTAACAAGCACATAACATGCCGTGAACGTACGGCTGAAACAACGTGAAAATAAATGTGCACTGCTGAAGGGTCGAACGACTAGAACCATAGATGCATCTATTACACCGCTCATGAATTGAACATGCGACGCGGTTGACATAACAGTAGGGCTACCCCGCTCACGAATCATACATGCGACGTGGGTTCCCATATATATACACATAGTTAACAGGAAATCAAGAAATTCAGTAGAGAATATACTTGCATATAAGGTTTCAATAATACAAATTTCAGAATGTAACCTCCTAGATGTTTACTTAATAATTCAAGGATATTAGGCAACCTAAATTAACATTTAAGATGATAGTTACGGCATATAAAGCATGCTTGTGAATCCTAAACTCTGCGACATAACATAATGGTAGCTACGCACCGACTCTCGTCACTTCGTGCCTGCGTATCCCCCCACAAATAAGGACATGAAATTATTTATATTCACCTATGGGGACGATTCCCTCTTATGAGGTTAGAAAGGAGACTTACCTCGTGTCAAGCCTACTTTCCGAGTCAAGAACGCACCCGAAACTCCAAATTCGTCGCTCAAGAACTCGATGCTAACCAAACATCACATTAACAAGTCAATCTATGATCAAAAGTCCCTAATTCTCCTACTTAAATGGTCATTTCAACCCAAATTGGAAAATCCTAAAATACACCCCCGGGCCCACATGCTCGGATTCCAAAAATTTTCTGAGGAAATACTTACCCATAGCCTAAGGATCAATATTATATAGTTTTTTTTGTATGATTTCATAACTAATTCCTTGGTAAATTCTCATTTTATCAAAACCCTAGGCCTTACTCTAAAACCATGATTTCTACTAGTTTTGTGTGTTAATCTACTCAAGAATTCAAGTAATAAACTCACTTTATGGAAGGAATTACTTACTTTACAGTAGCTAGATCGAATCTCTCCTTTGAAAGCTCTCAAAATCGTTCAAGTTGAAGAAAAATGGTTCAAGAATGGCTAAATCCCGTATTTTAAACAACCTCACTGCCTTCAGGTTTTTCGCACTTGTGGCTCGAAGACCGCACCTGTGGTCTCGCATCTGCGAGAAAAATCTCGCACCTGCAGAAAATGGGAAGGGGGTCAGTGGTCGCACCTGCGAAAAGGAGTCCGCACCTGCGGCTCCACTTCTGCGGGAAATGGCCCGCACCTGCGGAACTAGGCAGCCCCCTCTGAGGCCGCACCTGCGGCTGGTCCTTCGCTGGTGCGGTCGCACCAGATCTGGTGAACCAGCAGTCCTTTAAGGCTGGTTTTTGCCTCGCGCGATGCCCGAATGGCATCCGGGCCCACCCGAGACCCTGTCCAAATATACCAACAAGTCTTGAATCATAATACGGACTCGCTCGAGCCTTCGGAACGTCCGAAACAATGCTAAATCTAAAAATCATACCCCAAAACCTATTGGATCAAACTTAAGAACTTTGAGTTCATGAATTTACTTTCAACACGCCGAAACGTACCTATACTACTCGGAATGACACCAAATTATGCGAGCAAATCCTAAATTACATAACAGAACTATTCCCGGTCTTGGAATTCCGTTTGGACCTCGATAACACTAAAACACGTTCCAAACCTCAATTTGAAATTAAGGGAATTCTTGTTTCACTATTTGGCACTTAAACAATCCCGGGTCATCCAAAACCCATTTTGAACATACGCCCAAGTCGAAATCATCATACAAACCTGCCGAAACCTTCGAATCTCGGTTCCGAGGTCGTTTACCAAAAATGTTGACCGAAGTCAAACTTTGCCTTTAAAGCCAACCTTAAGGAACTAAGTGTCCCTATATCACTCCAAACTCCTCCAAACCTCAAACCACCCGTCCCCGCAAGACATAAATCAGTAAAAGCAACTACGGGGAGTCTCATTTAGGGGCACGGGAGTTCTAGAATGCAAAATGACTGGTCGGGTCATTACATCCACCTCTTAAACAAACGTTCGTCCTCGAACGGGTCTAGGATCATACCTAGAGTGCTGAACAAGTGTGGATATCTGCTCCGCATGTCCTCCTCGGATTCCCAAGTCGCCTCCTCGACTGGTTGGCCCCTCCATTGGACCTTTACGGCGGAAACCCACTTGGACCCCAACTGGCGATCCTGCCTGTCAACGATAGCAATTGGCTCCTCCTCATAACCCAACCTCTCATCTAGTTGAATGGTGCTGAAATAAACCACGTGAGAGATGTCAGCGTGGTATCTCCGGAGCATGGACATATGAAAGACCGGATGAACCCCTGATAAACTGGGAGGTAGAGAAAGCTCGTAAGCAACCTCGCCAACTCATCTCAACACCTCAAATTGGCCTATAAACCTTGGGCTCAGCTTGCCCTTCTTCCCAAACCTCATAATACCCTTCATCGGCGAGACCTTTAACAGAACCTTCTCGCCCTCCATAAATGATATATCACGGGTCTTCTGATCTGCATAACTCTTCTGTCCGGACTGTGCTGTGCGAAGTCTCTCCTGAATCAACTTCACCTTCTCCAAAGCATCCTTCACCAGATCGGTGCCATATAGCTTAGCCTCGCCAGGCTCAAACCACCCGATGGGAGAACGACATTATAAGAAAACTCGGCCAAGGGAAAGAATTGGTCCCGCTGCCCTCCAAAGTCAATCACACATGCTCTGAGCATGTCCTCCAATATTTGAACTGTCCACTCCGACTGCCCGTCGGTCTGAGGGTGGAATGTTGTGCTGAGCTCTACCCGGGTGCCTAACTCACTCTATACTACTCTCCAGAAATGCGAGGTGAATAGAGGACCTCAATCTGATATAATGGAAACAGGCACACCGTGCAACCGAACTATCTCCCGAATGTAGATCTGGGGAAACCTCTCTGAAGTGTAAGTAGTAGCTACTGGAATGAAATGTGCCGACTTGGTCAACCTGTCCACAACAACCCACACCGCATCAACCTTCCACAAAGTCCGGGGCAACCCAACTACGAAGTCCATAGTGATGCGCTCCCATTTTCACTCAGGTATCGACATCTACTAAAGTAGGCCTCCTGGCCTCTGGTTCTCATACTTAACCTGCTGGCAATTTAGACATCTAGACACATACTCCACTATGTCTTTCTTCATTCGTCTCCACCAGTAGTGCTGCCTCAAGTCGCGATACATCTTCGTAGCACCAGGATGTATAGAATACCGTGAACTGTGAGCCTCCTCTATAATCCTCGCCCTCGGGCCATCAACATTAAGGACACATAAGTGACCATGAAGTCTCAGAACACCATCCTCGCCAATAGAAACCTCCTTGGTACCACCCTATAACACTGTCTCCCGGAGAACTGCCAAGTGCGGATCATCAAACTGCCGAGCCTTGATCTCCCCCAATAATGAAGACTAAGAAACGACACACACAAGAACTCGACTGGGCTCAGAAAGGTCCAACCTCATCAGGCGATTAGCCAAGGACTGAATGTCCAAAGCTAGAGGTCTCTCCTCTGCTGAAATGAAATCCAAGCTACCCATACTCTTCGCCTTCCTGCTTAAGGCATCTGCAACCACATTCTCCTTGCCAGTATGATAAAGAATATTAATGTCACAAGTGCTGCAAGTTGCGGTGGTCCGTATAAACCTCACAAGGCACCCCATACAAGTAGTGTCTCCAAATCTTAAGAGCATGAACAATCGCCGCCAACTCCAAGTCGTGCACATGGTAATTTTTCTCATGAACCTTCAGCTGACGTGAATCATATGCAATAACTATCCCCTCCTGCATCAACACACATCCCAAACCAACGCGTGAAGCATCGCAATAAACTGTATACATTCCTAAGCCGGAAGGCAACACTAGAACTGGTGCTGAGATCAATGTTGTGTTGAGCTTCTGAAATCTCGCCTCACACTCGTCGGACCATCGAAATAGGGCATTCTTCTGGGCCAGTCTAGTTAGAGGGGATGCAATGGATGAAAAACCCTCCATAAATCGGCGATAATAACCTGCCAGACCCAAGAATCTCCTGATCTCTGTAGCTGAAGTAGGGCGTGGCCAACTCTAAACTGCCTCAATCTTCTTAGAATCCACCTTGATACCTTCTCCAGATACCACATGTCCTAAGAATGCCACAGAATCCAACCAAAACTCACATGGAGAACTTAGCGTACAACTTTTGTTCTCGCAAGGTATGGAGCCCAACTCTCAAATGATGTTCGTGCTCTCCCAGGCTATGTGAATAAATCAAAATGTCATTAATGAAGACGATGAAAAAATAATCAATATACGGCCGGAACACCCTGTTCATCAAATCCATAAATGCCGCCGGAGCATTAGTCAGGCCAAAGGACATTACTAGGAACTCATAATGACCATATCTCGTACGAAAGGCAGTCTTCGGAACATTCGAGTCTCGAATCTTCAACTGATGGTACCCCGATCTCAGGTCAATCTTAGAAAACACTCGAGCACACTGCAGCTGGTCAAACAAACAATCGATGCGCGGCAACGGGTGCTTGTTCTTGATGGTAACCTTGTTCAACTGGCGGTAGTCAATACAAATCCGCATAGTCCCATCTTCTTCTTCAAAAATAACACTGGAGCACCCCACGGTGATATTCTCGATCTGGTAAACCCTTTAGCCAACAACTCCTCAAGTTGTTCTTTCAATTCCTTCGGAGCCATACATTATGGGGGAATAGATATAGGCTGGGTGCCCGGAGATAAGTCAATGCATAAATCAATGACACGATCCGGTGGCATGCCTCGAAGGTCTGAAGGGAATACATCAGCAAACTCTCGAACTACCGGCACTAAATCAATCGTTTGGGAATCGGCGGTGGTGTCCCGCACATAAGCAAGACAAGGCAAACAACCCTTCTCGGCCATATGCCGAGCTTTCAGGAAAGAAATAACCTGACTAGCTGTGCTAACTGAGGAACCTCTCCACTCCAATTTCGGCAACTCAGGCATGGCCAGAGTAACCGTCTTGGCATGGCATCTAAGACATCATGATACGGGGATAACCAATCCATGCCCCCGATGACCTCGAAATCAGTCATATCAAGTAACACGAGGTCCGCTCTAGTCTCGAACCCACATAATGTAACCACATAGGACCGATATATCTGGTCCGCCACCACAGAATCACCCACAGGAGTGGACACATAAATAGGAGTACCCAAAGACTCACGAGAAATATCCAAGAAATGAGCAAACAGGGGCGATACATAAGAATAAGTGGACCCTGGATCAAATAATACCGATGCATCTCTACCACATACTGAAATAATACATGTGATCATGGCATTTGAGGTCACTGCATCTGATCTGGCCGGAATAACATAGAATCTGGTTGGTGCGCCGGATGACTGACCTCCTCCTAAATGGACAGGAGCTGGTTGGGCTCCCCCTGCCTGGCCTCCACATCTAGGACGACCTCTATCAACCTGTCTTCCACCTCTAGGTGGCCGGACCACAGGTGCTGAGCTCATAGGCTGGAAACTCTGATGCACTGCCTTGCCCCGGAGCCTGGGACAAGTCCTCTTAATATGACCTGGATCCCCGCACTCATAACAACCTCTCGGTACCATGGCCTGCTGCCCTGAAGGACCCTGAGTAGCTGGAGGATGGTATGAAATCTCTGGCATAACACTGAAATAAGGGCTGAAAGACCCATGATGACCAGAATACCCGCCGGAGGAACCCTGAATGGCTGGTGGACGATAAGAACTCTCCGGCATAGCGCTGAAATAAGGCCTCGTGGGAGCACCTCGAGGAGGTGGTGGGGGTGCTGAATATGGGGGCCTACTGGGCTGGCCCCTACCGAACTCACCTCTGCCCCTGGCTGGAGCACCTCTGAAATCCCTAGAAAATCTAACTCTCTTATCATGTTGCCCCTGCTCTCTGCCCCTCGATCGATAACCCTCAATCCTGCGAGCAATCTCTACCACAAGCTGATAAGGAGTCCCCATCTCCACCTATCGGGCCATGTTGGCCCTAATACCTGAGTGTAACCCGGCTACAAATATTCGCACTCTCTCTGCGTCAGTAGGAAGTATCATAAGTGCATGGCGAGACAGCTCAGAAAACCTAGCCTCGTAGTCGGTCACTGACATCTGACCCTGCCCCAGCTGCTCAAACTGATACCGTAGCTCTTCCCTCTCAGAGGGTGGAATATATCTGTCCAGTAATAACTGAGTGAACTGCTCCCAAGTGAGGAAAGGAGAATCTGTCGATCTGCCAAGAATGTAGGACTACCACCATCTGCGGGCCCTGCCCTCTAACTGAAAAGTAGTGAAGTCAACTCCATGGGACTCCAGTATCCTAATGGTGTGCAGTCTGTCCCTGCACCAATCAATAAAGTCCTGAGCGTCCTCATGACGCTCACCCCCGAAGACAGGAGGGTACAGCCTAGTCCATCTGTCTAATAACTTCTACGGATCATTATCCGCAGCTGGTCTGGGCTCAGATGCTGCTACCGGCTGAACCCCCCACGGGCAGTGTACCCGGGGTTTGATAGACTGCTGCTGCATGTACTACTGCCTGGGCAGTAGGGGTCTGTGTCCCCCCTCCCACCTGAGATGTGGCCGGATCCACTGGAAATAAACCAGCCTGAGTCATAGTGTCCATGAACCGCATCATACGGCCCATGACCTCCTGGGATGCCCTCGTATCCTACCTCGAGTCGGTGCCCTCTATCGACCTCTACCACGGCCTCGGATGGCAGGGGTCGCGGGCCCTTCCGGGTCCAGAACATCGGCTGCGCGGGTCCTCACCATCTGTGAGAGAATAGAAGAGTGAGATTTAGTATACCATCAACTGCACGATTAAGAAGATGAACAAAGAGAGGTTTCCTAACACCCTATAGCCTCTCGAAGATAAATACAGACGTCTCTGTACCGATCTGCAAGGCTCTATTGGGTTTTCCCATAACTTGTGAGACCTACGTGAATCTAGAGCTCTGATACCATGTTGTTATGACCCGAATCCTAACCCAGGTCGCGATGGCACCCAACACCGTAGTCAGGCAAGCCAACATCAATCTACTGGTGAGTTTCTTTTAATTTACCAAAACATTTCCAACACTTACTTGGTTTAGATTTTTGACATTGGGAAAAACGAATAACTTAGGCAATCTTACACAGAAATAGTCATAATTTAATATTTACATCCCAAGAAAAATAATGTCTACTAATGTGTGTGCCAGGAACTAGTGTCACAAGTATACAGGCATAGTAGTAGAGTAAACAAAAGAAATAATGTTGATACCCAATTTTTCCTCAAACTATTTTTAAATTTGCATATATACCTCAAACTCACTTTTCATAATAATTGGCATTTTTTCATAATTTTTCCAATTTATTTTCCTATTTATTTAGTGTTTTATATTCAATAACTATTCATAAATTGCACTACAAGTAATTTCAAATTATTTCTTAGCTCAATATACCATTCTAGTCCTGTCACGATTTAATTCTTTCATAAATTAGCCAATTTTGGCATTATTTAATTATAATTACAGTAATTTTACAATTATAGCATAATCGTATATTTTATACCATTTTAATCACTGATTAGCCATTTTATATTTCTTATATTAGCTAATTAACTTAATTGTACTTATTTAAACTCAATTTCATTTTTTGTATAATTATTAGCTGTTTTATTAATTATTTATTTAATGTTAATGGGTATTTAACAATTAGCCACATTTATTATTATAGCCTAACTCTAAACCCAACCCACCTGATTTATTTAACCCAATCTACCCAGCCCAAAACCCAAATCCTTACCCGGCCCAGATATTTGTGACCATATATAAAACCCAACTACCCCCCTCCCCCTCCGACCCCTCATTCTCTCACGACCCCTCATCTATCTACCCCCCTCCGATGAACTCCTTCATCTTCTCCGCTCACCCCTTTGTCGGAGACCTTGGAGCCTTCGTCCTCTTGTCTCTCATGGCTCTCCTATGCCGGCTATATCCTCCCTAAGGCCCTCAAAGGGCGATAACCCGTCTAATATACACCCCTTGTGTCCCAGTTCACTTCAAGCCTCCAAAAGCTTGATTCTGAGAAAGGTTATGACCTCTGAGGCTCAAGCCATTGCTGTTCGAGGTTCTTTTTCGTCCTCTCAGAGGTTTTCTGTAAAACCCTAACATGTGAAACTTGCTATTCTCTTAGATCTACACTAGATCCGGGTTTATTACGAGTATTATTACATTTTTTATTAAAGGTTTTCTATTTTTTAAACAGGTTTTTCACTTAGGGTTATTGAAACCTTTTCTTCAAATGATTTCTCAAAGTTTAAGTGATTTTTCTCATATTCTTAAATGTTTTATCACTTTTAATCATAATTTATTATGTTAAAACTTTAGTTTTAACACTGTGTTTTAAATTTTGAACATGTATTTTCTTTCGATTTGTATGTGTGTCTGTTTCCCACGAGTAATCCCTGTTTCTTTGTGATTATTGCTTTACTATGCTATTGGGTCTTTGATTCTGCTGCTTCTTGTGTGTTCACCCTGCTTGAGTCATTATTGTGTCAAATCCCTGAATGATTTTGTGTAGTACTATACTGATTTTCATACGATATCCTCTGCTGATTTTCAATGTTTCCTTAGATACATGAGGCCTTCCCTTAATTAGTACCAATTTCGAATCCCTGTTTTTTTGTGTGGATAGTCTTTACTGATTTACGACTACTTTCCTTGTTCTTTTACAACTTTAAATTATTCTGTCACCTTATTTTGTGGTTGACTGCACTATTAATTGATTGTTATTATTATTTCCTTAATTAGACCCTAGGTACCTAGCCCTAATTACTTATGATGTACTTGCAATGTTTGAATTATTACCTTATACCCCGCTATGTGAATTGTTTCCTTATTTGCCATCTCTTCCTTATTGTTTGAAATGACTCCTTAATTAAGGGAAGAGTTGGGCTGATTCTTATTTTACTGATTCAGAGTTCTTATAATTACCGAACAAAATTGATTCCTTCCTTATTAATCATGAACTGGTCCTTCTTGCCTTATTAGCTACCTGATCCTTACTGTTTGAATTAATTCCCTTAACTTAAGGGATTACTTGCCTTAATTTCCTGATTGATTGATTTTGAATTCATTAATTGTTATGTAAAATGATTCCTACCTTATTTACCTAGCCTTAAAACTATTATATATGCTCTCTTTAGGACAGAAAGATATACGAACTGATCTGTTCAAAATCTCTCTTTCACAATTAAAAAACTCCATGCTCTCTCTTCTGTGCTAGCTACTACTATTCTAAGTTAGCCGGCTGCAAGCCAAGGCTAACTATTGTGCATCTCTTACTTCCTGTTTGTGTTACTACTTTCTTCACTTCTGATATGTTCTAATTTAGATTTCAATCCTAAAACCAACATGTTTCAACTACTGTTGTAATTCAGTATGCTTCTAATTTGGATTTACTTATTATTCAGCATGTATCTAGGATCCTGAACTCCCCTCTGCATGTTAAGTTACGCTTTATTTGTTTATGACCAGCATGTTTCTGTATACTTAGCACCTACTTCTTACATGCCTATGACTGGTACATTAGTTTAATTATAGACTTAGTGCTTTAGGTGTTAATCTAACCTAGTACTTTACTGTATCCCTAATCCTCTGGACCCTTAGGAGTTTCTGATTGTATGCCTATATGTGTGTCTGCCTGCTACATGTCTGCCCTCACATGCTCTGTATTTGTCCCTCAAATCCCATTACCCCTGTTTGTGATTGTTGGACTATCCCTGGTCCTTTGTGTAATAATTAAACTTCTATTTCCCTTTTCAAAACTGTTTTCTTACTTACCCTTTCTCAAAATTGTTTTCTCATTTACACCCCTTTTAAAATAAAAAGCACTCTCACATATACTCTTAGAAGTCTAGGTCCTTCCCCTTCTGTGTGAGCATTGCCTCGGACCCTTGAGCTCCCTCTGAACTTTGACACACAGAGGTTGGCCATTCCACACTGCATTTACTCTATTTTGGCTATGTGTGGGTCTGAGCATTGCCCGGGAGCCCTTGAGGTCCTTAGGGAACTCTGACACACCCGGACTATGAAAGGCTATGAAACACCAAAGGCATTGAGGTTAGGAAGATCTGGGCCTAATTGATGGCTCCCTATAGAAGTAACTTCTTATTTTTCCTTTGGTTGTGTAATTCATAATTCCCGGCCTGTAATAATTTGTAAACAGATATTTGGGAATGGATAGTAAAAAGGGGGGCTAGTTATATAGGTTATCCAGGTTAAAGGGTAGATACCATGCTTCTAGGTTTACATTTCTTACGTGTGCACTAGAGATTCATGCTTAGGGCTGATTGTATGCAAGAAAATCACGCATTAGATATCATGTTCCTTAGGTCCATGTTTACTGTTTCAGCATCCTATTATAGTATTATCGTTTATCATATAGAAATCATGCTCTAGGATTAAACGTTAATATAAACCTGCTATTCATGTAAACTAGTTCTAATATCGTTGTAATGTTGTGGTACACCTAGGAATCATGCTTAGGATAATAATTCGCTAATAAACAATTCATGCTCATACTTTCTGCATAGCATGTTCGAATACTGTGACTTTATGCATTTAGAAATCCTGCCTAGGATTTCAACATACCACCCATTCTGCATCCCTATGTGTGCATATTAGATATCATGTCTTAGGACCTCATTCAACACCTAGTTTAACTACTGATTGCATGAAAAAGGCCCTAAAAATAGTTTCACCATGTTTTCAAACAACTGGTAATAGTTCTGTATTTTTGCAACACCTAAGTACAGCATGTTTAGGCAAACTAACTTGTAACAGTTTCTTTAATAATCTCGGTAATTACTGAGTATTGTCATACGCTTAGGCAATGCTTAGGTATTAAATCTATTAAAATTGGAAACATACTCCTTTATACCTGCTGCTTGACTATTAATGGTTATAATCAGTAAGAAACTGATAAAATTCACCCTCTGAATCAGTAATAAAGCTGCCTCACTATTGTATTCTCACCTAGATATCATGCCTTAGGTTTTGAAGTTAATATGGGCCTTACTTGTGTTTGAGTCGTGCTAATCATGTGCATAATCTGGGGAGGAATACTTGGGCCTCGTATCTGCTCTTATTTGTTTTCCCCATATATGAAGTCCTAATTGTCGTTGTTTGTCGCTTAGAATCTTTTCCTTTAAACCTAGGGGTCAACCTAGTACTTCCTTTTAGGATAGTAGTCCAAGCCTCCTCCAGGACTGATAGGATGGGACGGGTAATAGCACGCAATAGAGTTCGTAACCAACACACACTTTAATTACCTTCACGGGGTTGGAAGGGTAGATTATGGATATGATGACCGGTGCGCTAATACCATGTGTAGCCCCTCTTCGAGGAGTGACTACCGGGTATTGCATTGATGTGATCCATATTATTGTAAACCTAGGAAACCTTTATATGCTAGCTCGTAATCTTCTTTACTGTTTTCTAAACATCTGCATGCTTAAGATTTAAATCCCATCTTATTTGAGCCTTTACTTGTTATTTGCTAGTTGTAAAATTCACAAAACCATTCGGCCGGGAACCCCACTTGTGGATTCTGAGGGGTGCCTAACACCTTCCCCTTAGGATAATTTCAAGCCCTTACCCAAATCTCTGGTTAGCAATGTAGTTATAATTGAACCCCTTAGGTGCCCTAATGCACCGTTAAAATCGTTAGGTGGAGACTCTTCAAAATATGCAAACCCCTTTCCCAAAAAGGAAAGAGTTGTCCCAACCAATGTCATAAACCCGATATTCCGCGAGGAGGAAAAAAGGGGGCACGACAGCATGGCGACTCTGCTGGGGATATCCAGGATTTTACCATTTCAAATTGATTCGTGAATTTATGCCTTTATTTTAAATACTTGCACCCTTTCCTATTCCATTTACATGCAATTAATTGTTTCTTCAGGTATTTACTTTTCTTTAAGAACGTAACTGACATGTCTCTTTTTTTCCTTTTGTAACTGCTTTAAATCATTACTACCTATTAGCTTTGCAGAAAAAATTAGGCACAAAGTCCCCAGATCCGGCATGGTCTCCAACATCCACCCAAAACTGTTGCGTTGGTGGGAGGATCTGCACTTAAGCGACAAAGCTATTGTCAGGAAACACTTGGGTAACCTACCGTCTCTCCTGGAAATCCAGCCCAACAAAATGATAATAGAGGATGCTACCCTGTTCTGGGATCGTGAAAGGTCCGTGTTCCGCTTTGGAAACATCAAAATGGCGCCTTTGATAGAAGAGATAGGAGGGCTAGCTAACCTAGTATGGTAAACTCTGGGGTTGTTGATGCCTGAGAACCGCACAGGAAAAACTTTCCTCAAAATGATGGGTCTGAAAAAGGACGCGGAACTGGTATGTTTGGAGGATTCGTAAATTCCTTTTGACTACTTGTACAAAAGGTAGGGCTATAGCAAATCATATCGTACCTACCATGACGAATTTGCTATCACCTCTATGGGACATGTCCATCGCCGAGTGTTCGTGTTTATGGTTTGATTTTTGGGTTTGATCGTGTTCTCGATGAAGAGGAAAGGATCCATACCAGGCTAGCCATGGTAACTAAGACCATAATGGAAGGGGTAAATGGGCAATATTTCAGCATTGTGCCCATGATCATCGCAGACATATATCGGGCCTTAGAAAGGTGTCAACAAGGAGCAAAGCATTTCGAAGGTTGCAATTTATTACTTCAACTCTGGCTCATGGAACATATCCAAAAAGACGAATATCGACAGGACATTCACCGCAGAATGTGGGATGACCACATCGCTTTCCATCACCCAAAGCAAATGAATTAT
Source organism: Nicotiana knightiana (assembly GCA_005239525.1). NCBI lineage: Eukaryota > Viridiplantae > Streptophyta > Magnoliopsida > Solanales > Solanaceae > Nicotiana > Nicotiana knightiana. The sequence continues at coordinate 30,977 of ML432901.1, forward strand.
ATCCCTGACATGTTCGCTCAACCTAAAAATGCTGAGGGATGGGTTGAGCTTTTTGATAACTTGACTGATGAACAGATTCAATGGATGTTTGAATGTTTCCCAATGGATGAGTTCATCATTCGATCCCGAGATGCATCATTTCTGACAATGATTGGTCTAAGGGGGACATACCCTTACGTCCCTCTTCGAGTTATGAGGCAAGCAGGAAGGGAGCAAGTCATCTCTAGGGCCGAGAAGATGAGCCATCTTCGAGCTGACTTTCAAAATAATGACAGTCCTCACAAGTGCAAAGCTCAGCACCTGGGGCACTGCAGGGTTATACTTGAGAAAGGCACCATTGAGCCAGACAGGTATCACGTCGGTTGTACCCCTTTCTATCTTGGTTGGTTAGAAGAGGATCTGGGTGGTCAGAGCAATCCGGGGTACGCCCGAGGTCATAGGGTCATAGATAAAAAAGCCGAGGCACAAGTCAAATACAACCAACTACGCAAAAGGATCCGGGAAAGTGAGGATGACCACTACAAGATACATGAGTCCAACAAAAAACTGATCGAGGAATGGAAAGACATGGCTATCAACGCCAACAAAAGGCTGGGGTACTTGGAACAAGGTATAATTGAGCTGGAAGAAAAGTTCATCAAAAGAATAGAAGATTGTTAAAAGGCTGAGGGAGCAGCAGGGGGATACCTCGCGAGCTGGGAAAATTGTACAAGGAAAGCAAGAATGCCGAGTCTGGGGAATGTCCTTCGGGACCAAGTAAATAGGAATGTCTTTATTTTTCTATCAATGTAATAAGGCCAACGGCCATTAGTGACTTTTATTTTTCGTTTATCGTTTTGGGATTTGTCTATTTTTCTTATCAATAAAATGAGGCATTTAGCATTTTAAGTTCTCTAAATCAATTAGTCGCTAGGCCTACCTCGGGCACAAAGAGGTTCCCAACTTAGCCCTCGCTTTACATTCCCGCATTATGTGTTTAAATACCGCAATATTCTTTTCATGATCCTCACTGACTTGGTTACCTTTTGTTTTTATTTTTCCTTACTCCCCTCCCTAAAGGTTAGTTCGTGCATTCTGGCATCATCAGCCTATCACACTAAATCCAAGGGCCCTCCACCTACTCCTCCCCTAGTCCTCCTAAGTGAAAAAACGAAGGCAAAAGTAAGATGGAAGAGTCCAGCGGCACCAGAAAGGAGAATATGATTGAACGGGTAGAGGCCACTGATGGCCGAGGTATTCAGGTCCTGCATGAGAACATGTCACCACTTGAACAGAAATTGCCGAAGTTTCAGGAAGAACTCGATCAAGTCCGGAATCTGGCCAATTTGTCATTTTACCTCAACTTCCCTGACGTCAACCTTCCAAATGCTCAAAACCCCGTACCTCCACAAAATATCCCAAGACAACAAAATCATACCGCACCTCACCATCACGCCACTCTCCCAAAGAACCAAACTCTCCCGACGCAGTGCAATGCTTGCCACACCTCAAAAAACACTCCACTACTCATCCCAGAACCTCAAAACCCCAGAAAAGACCATTTCCACACCTATAACAATCCCATCTATGTGGAAACCATGACCCACTCCACTCCGCCTATCCCACAGGCATCCGAGTCTGACGAAAAGGATTTACTTATCAGGAACCTGGCCGAGGAGCTTAGGAAACTGACCAGCCGAGTCCAGGGTGTTGAAGGAACCAAGGGGATTGAAGGGTTGAATTATGAAGACCTTTGTATCCAACCTGATGTCGAACTGCCCGAGGGGTACAAACCTCCAAAGTTCGAAATGTTTGACGGTACTGGTGATCCGAGAGTCCATCTGAGGACCTATTGCGACAAATTGGTTGGCGTGGGAAAGTATGAAAGAATCCGCATGAAGCTGTTCATGAGGAGTTTGAAGGGAGACGCGCTGTCTTGGTACATCAGCCAAGACCCCAAGAAATGGTCAAACTGGGTAAGCATGGCGTTTGATTTTATGGACAGGTTTAGATTCAACACAGAGAACGCACCGGATGTGTTCTACATTCAAAATTTGAAGAAGAAACCTACGGAAACATTTCGCGAGTATGCTACTCGCTGGAGGTCCGAAGCCGCTAAAGTCAGACCTGCTCTAGAGGAAGAACAAATGAACAAGTTCTTTGTCCGGGCTCAGGACCCGCAGTATTATGAATGATTAATGATGGTTAAAGGCCACAAGTTATCTGACATCATCAAATTGGGTGAGCGTATTGAAGAAGGTATTAAAAGCGATATGGTTACAAATTTTGGAGCCTTGCAAGCCACTAACAAGGCTCTACAGTCGGTGGTGTGTCTAAGAAGAGAGACGTGGGAGCCGTAATGGTTTCACAAAGAACCAAGTCCCCACTCAAATACCAAACCTATCCGACACCTTCACTCATATATCATCCAACCCCGAATTACCAAGCACACTCACCAAATTACCAAACTCCACCACCTTCCTACCAAGCTCCACCACCCACATATCAACCTGCTTCGCCCAGATATCCACAACTCGCTCCTGTCTAGCACACTTATAATTCCCAGCCATCCCATTACCAATCACCCCCTTCACGCTAAAACTTCCCTAGACCTCATCCCAATGTTGATCGCCGCCCTCCAAAAAAATACACCGCCATAGCCGAGCCCATTGACCAGTTGTATGAGAAGCTCAAAGTCGCTGGTTATGTCACACCTATCCCTGCTGCCACCCCTGAGAACCCTTCTCAATGGGTTAACCCAAAAAAATCCTGTGCATACCATTCCGGTATGAAAGGACACACCATCGAAGAATGCCGCTCTCTGAAGGACAAAATACAGGCTCACATTGACAACAAGATTATTGTGGCAAAATACCCCGCTCCAAACGTCCTCGACAAGCCTCTGCCATACCATAAGGGTAGAGGTAACTATATGATTGAAATATAAGATGATCGGGATCCCGAGGGGTCAATCGGGTTGATCGCAGAAGGCGATGACCCGAAGAAACCGGTAGTCACTCTCAAACCGATCATAGTCCAGATTCAGCCATCTGAGGCCGCTGAGGTGAATATGTCTATACCATTTGAGTTTGAAGCAGCGCCACCTGCAAAGTTACCAGTGCCAATTGAAGTTGAGTTTGTATCTCCACCAAATGCACCAGCATCATTCGAGGTCACAGTCTTGCCACTCCGAACACACATTCCATTTGAAGTAAAGATGGCTGCACAAATTCTGGTGGGAATATCAACCATGCCACCCCTCTATTCAAACGCTATCCCTTGGGACTACACAGCCGAGGCGAGAAGGAAAGGCAAGGTTAGGTCTGAGGAAGCTGTCGCAGCATAGGGTATGACGAGAACTGGTAGGGTCTACACCCCTGAGCATCTAGCCGAGTCAAGCAAGCAGGCTGCCAACCGGCCTCCCCTTATCGAAACTGGTCCTGATGAACTTTGGAGAAAGATACAGGCTAAGGAGTATTTAGTCATCGACCAGCTGAACAAGACACAAATATCCATCCTCTCTCTGCTGCAGAATTTTGAAACACACAGAAATGCTTTGTTGAAAGTATTGAGTGAAACATATGTGCCAAACAACATGACTAGTGGGGAAATGGCTAATAGGTAGGCCAGGTACTGGAGAGTCATAAAATCACTTTTCATGAGGACGAGCCACCACCTGAATGATTGGGGCACAACAAAGCACTGCACATCACAGTGCAATGTGAAGATCATTTCATCACAAGAATCTTGATCAATGGAGGTTCCAGCCTTAACATCTGTTCGTTGATAACACTCAAGAAATTGGGTAAAGGGCTACATGAAATAAGGTATGGGGCGATCAATGTGAAAGTCTTTGATGGTTCTCAGAGGTCTACCATGGGGGAGATCAGTCTATGTCTACAGATGGGACCGACTTGGTTCGAAGTGGATTTCCAGGTGATAGATGTGCCAGCATCCTACAACCTGTTGTTGGAACGACGCTGGATTCATGTTGCTGGGGCCGTAGCATCAACGCTACATCATGTGGTAAAATTTGAGTGGAACCACCAAGAGGTGATTATTCATGGTGACGGTAGCAACCCCATTTATAGTTGTCAAACTATTCCGGTGATTGACGGAAAAAGAAAGATAGGCGGAGGAACTTACCACCATATTGAATGGGTCAATGATATCAACAAGGACAAGTGGTGGGACAACAAGATTGAGATCATCCTGAACTGGAGAGGATATGAGCCAGGCAAAGGGCTCGGTAAGAACCCCCAAGGGATCACGAAGCCCATAAAGCTCAAGGAACATGGCACCACTTTCTATCTGGGATATGAGTACACTTGGCAGGAATTCAACGACTGGTCGCCACCTTGGCGCAGTCCCTATTACCCTTTGGAGCAGCCGATACCTCATCTTGAGTAGACTTTCAAGCAGGCCGACATTATTTACAGTTCATACGAGGAAGAAGCACTTGCAGCAATGAGGAATTTGTTCCTAGAGGATGAAGATATGGATTGTTGTGTTGTCCTCGAGGAGGAGGGGGAGGGGTAGGGGGAGGAAGGCCCTTCCATATAGACTGTAATCAAGGGGACATATCTCAAGAACTGGTCTATCAAGACAACCAAAGCCTGACGAGCCTCGGGGTAGCAAGGCTAAAACAAGCATTATTTACTGTTTTATTTACTAAATGATTTTCCTTTTCCTGCATTTTTCAATTTCTGCAATAAAGTCTTCAATATTCAAACCAGTTATTCAATCTATCAAAGCATCTTCTTAATTTCTCTTACGAATCTGATATTTATTACTATTGTTTTCTCTCATTACTTTATTTATACAGCATTACTATTACTTGTCTTGATGAACTGATGATTATGACATGCAATGAGACAACACAGCAAACAGGCATTGATTCAAATGAAGACGACATACCTGACGAGATTGTCAAAGAAGTTGAGAACTTTGAGAACAGGCCTAAGTCCAACCTGGATGAGACTGAATTTATCAACCTGGGAGATTTAGAAAACATCAAGGAGAATCGCATCAGCATTCATTTGTCACCATCAGAAAAGAAAGAATACACAGAGTTTGTAAGAGAGTATGAGGACGTATTTGCATGGTCGTATGATGACATGACTGGTTTAAGTACGTCTATTGTGGCTCACAAACTTCCAACCAATCCAATGTGTCCACCGGTGAAACAAAGGCTCAGAAAGTTCAAACCCGACATGAGTTTGAAAATCAAACAAGTTACCGAGAAGATCAACGCCAAAGTTCTCCGGGTAGTGGAGTACCCGACATAGTTAGCCAACAGTGTACATGTGCCAAAGAGGGACGGGAAGGTCAGAGTCTACGTCGACTACCGGTATCTCAACTGGGCCAGTCTGAAAGACGACTTCCCCTTGCCAAATATACACATTCTGATTCAAAAACTGCGCCAAGCATGAATTACAGTCCTTCGTGGATTACTTCGCTGGTTATCACCAGATTTGGATGGATGAGGAAGATGTTGAGAAAACGGCATTCATTACGCCTTCGGGAGTGTATTATTACAAGATGAAGCCGGGGAAGTTCTCTCCCAGCTGGCAAGGTCCGTACATGGTTCATAGAGTGCTGACAGAAGAAGCACTCATACTTGCAGAAATGGACAGAGAAGTTTGGCCGAAACCAATCAATTCAGATGCAGTCAAGCGCTACTATGTGTAATCTTTATGCTTTCTCAGTGATGTAATTTGAACTACGCCTGACCTGATTCCCGTTTAAGAGGGGATACGTAGGCAGCCATATGGGTTCGGTCACAATTCAATAAAAATCTAGTTTTCCCTGCAATTGGAAACTAGGCAGAATTTTGAGGAGGACCCTCAAAATTCTGAAGCAAGTTCAGCCAGTCTCCGCACGAGGAGCAGCAGAGGCATCCACCCAGCAAACTGGGGCAGAATTTTGAGAAGGACCCTCAAAATTCCACAGCAGGAGAGGTCGCAATGTCTCAAGCCGTGTCATGTCACCGGTTCATCTAAAACTATTTTAGATTATATATTATACTATTACAAAATCATGCATATTCATTTTTTCTGAAGCAGCTTGTTTAGTGAACGCTACCCCAATGACACAGGCATTATCATCATGATCAAGAAAACGAGTCAAGCAGGGCCAGCAGGAATGCGAACTAACCTTTCCCCTTTACAAAACTCACGATCTTTCTAAAAGCCCCGAAATATATTATCCGCTCAAAGGACAGACATCGTTCCTCAAACTCGTCATGCCAACACTTATTATCAGCACAAACAATGCTTCATTATCACAATGCTCTACAGCAGTTTAACACCAGCTAAGAATTTATGTTTCCCTTCCTTAAATATTGCATGAGGCTCCTTCCGAGACCGAACGTTGTCTCCATATGCATTGCATATTGCATAAGGCTACTTTTCTTCCTTTCGAGACTAAACGATGTCTCCATCTGCATTCGCATATTGCATAAGGCTACATTTTTGCCTTTCGAGACTAAACGTTGACTCTATCTGCATTCTCATATTGCATAAGGCTACCTTTCTGCCTTCCGAGACTAAACCCTGTCTCCATCTTCATTCGCATATTGCATAAGGCTACCTTTCTGCCTTCCGAGACTACACGATGTCTCCATCTGCATTCGCATATTGCATAAGGCTACCTTTCTGCCTTCCGAGACTACACGATGTCTCCATCTGCATTCGCATATTGCATAAGGCTACCTTTCTGCCTTCCGAGACTAAACGCTGTCTCTCATTTACTTTTAAAAAGAAACCTCTGTCTCTATCATTCGCTTCCGTTCGGGCTAAGCTCTTCCCTTTTTAATTCACAATACTAAGCTCTGTCTTGTCAGCATCATGCTATTGCATCTTCATGGGCTGAAATATCGCCAATTTATCCAAAGGCGTCATCGTTCGGAGGCACCATATTCATGGCCCGAGAACACCATGTCATGGACTGAGGATTCCATTTTATCAGCTTGCATATCATTATTCAAAGGCATCATGGCTCGGAGGCACCATCTTCATGGCCCGAGAACATCATTTCATGGCCTGCGAATCCCGCATCAAGCGATTCGTGGCCCAGGACATCATAGTCTAAGGACGTCATCCTCAACCATCCGAAGACAGCATTCATGGTCCAATGGGAATTTGCATCATGTTTAAATTACGCAGAGTACATGCTTCTTATTCATTTGCAGGAAATCCAGCTAGAAACATCCAGCTAGGAAAGAGCGGCCCCGCTCCAGTTCTCCTAACTACCCTGTAAGCCATTTTGTTCACCTTACCTTGGACCTTGCGTCCGTCTTTATAAAACTTCACCGTACACTTTGTCGGTGACTCCTAAACTACATACGGCCTAATTCCTGTAAAACCAGGGATATGTAGGCAGCTCAGAAACTAGGGTGCGGCCTCAATCTTTCGTACCATTTCTACTCGGTCAACATTGGCCATCATATCTTTACCCAACATCTCTTTCATCCTTCCCGGGTAAAGAGGGGCAGCTGTTGATACCCAATTTTTCCTCAAACTATTTTTTAAATTTGCATATATACCTCAAAATCACTTTTCATAATAATTGGCATTTTTTCATAATTTTACCAATTTATTTTCCTATTTATTTAGTGTTTTATATTCAATATCTATTCATAAATTGCATTACAAGTAATTTCAAATTATTTCTTAGCTCAATATACCATTCTAGTCCTGTCAGGATTTAATTCTTTCATAAATTAGCCAATTTTGGCATTATTTAATTATGATTACAGCAATTTTATAATTATAGCCTAATCGTATATTTTATACCATTTTAATCACTGATTAGCCATTTTGTATTTCTTATATTAGCTAATTAACTTAATTATACTTATTTAACCTCAATTTCATTTTTTGTATAATTATTAGCTGTTTTATTAATTACTTATTTAATTTTAATGGGTATTTAACAATTAGCCATATTTATTTAAATTATAGCCTAACTCTAAACCCAACCCACCTGATTTATTTAACCCAATCTACCCAGCCCAAAACCCAAATCCTTACCCGGCCCAATTTCAAACCAATCTGAGTCGTAGATCAAATTAGATCAACGACCCAGATATTTGTTACCATAATTAAACCCCAACTACCACCCCCCCCTCCGACCCCTCATTCTCTCACGACCCCTCATCTCTCTCTCTCTCTCTCTCTAGTCTCTTCTGGAGACTTCCGTCTCTTCAGTTCCGATGAACTCCTTCATCTTCTCCGGCCACCCCTTTGCCGGAGACCTTGAAGACTTCGTCCTCTTGCCCCTCATGGCTCTCCTATGCCGGTGATGTCCTCCCTATCTCAAAGGGCGAGAACCCGTCTGATTACACCTCTAGTGTCCCTGTTCACTTCAAGCCTCCAAAAGCTTGATTCTGAGAAAGGCTATGACCTCTGAGGCCCCAAGCCATTGCTGTTCGAGGTTCCTTTGCGTCCTCTCAAAGGTTTTCTGTAAAACCCTAACATTTGAAACTTCCTATTCTCTTAGATCTACACTAAATCCGGGTTTATTACGAGTATTATTACATTTTTTCTTAAAGGTTTTCCATTTTTTAAACATGTTTTTCACCTAGGGTTTCTGAAACCTTTTCTTCAAATGATTTCTCAAAGTTCAAGTGATTTTTATCATATGCTTAAACGTTTTATCACTTTTAATCATGATTTCTTATGTTAAAACTTTAGTTTTAACACTGTGTTCTAAATTTTGAGCATGTCTTTTTCTTTTGATTTGTATGTGTGTCTGTTTCCCATGAGTAATCCCTGTTTCTTTGTGATTATTGCTTCACTATGCTATTCGGTCTTTGATTCTGCTGCTTCTTGTGTGTTCACCCTGCTTGAATCACTACTGTCTTGAATCCCTGAATGATTTTGAGTAGTACTATACTAATTTTCATACGATATCCTCTGCTGATTCTGAATGTTTCCTTAGATACATGAGGCCTTCCCTTAATTAGTACCAATTTCGAATCCTTGATTTTTTGTGTGGATACTCTTTACTGATTTCCGACTACTTTCCTTGTTCTTTTACAACTTTAAATCATTTTGTCACCTTATTTTGTGGTTGACTGCACTATTAAGTGATTGTTACTATTATTTCCTTAATTTGGTGTACCACGACATTACAATGATTTTAGAACTGGTTTACATAAATAACAAGTTTATATTAACATTTAATCCTAGAGCATTATTTCTATATGATAAACGATAATACTATAATAGGATGTTGAAACAGTAAACATGGACCTAAGGAACAAGATATCTAATGCATGATATGCTTGCATACAATCAACCCTAAGCATGAATCTCTAGTGCACACATAAGAAATGTAACCTAGAAGCATGGTATCTACCCTTTAACCTCGATAACCTATATAACTACCCCCCTTTTCACTATCCATTCCCAAATATCTGTTTACAAATTATTACAGGCCGGGAATTATGAATTACACAACCAAAGGAAAAATAAGAAGTTACTTCTATAGGGAGCCATCAATTAGGCCCAGATATTCCAAACCTCAATGCCTTTGGTGTTTCATAGCCTTTCATAGTCCGAGTGTATCAGAGTTCCCTAAGGACCTCAAGGGCTCCCGGGCAGCGCTCACACCTAGACATAGCCAAAATAGAGTAAATGCAGTATGGAATGGCCAGCCTCTGTGTGTCAAAGTTCAGAGGGATCTCAAGGGTCCCAAGGCAATGCTCACACAGAAGGGGTAGGACCTAGACTTCTAAGAGTATATGTGAGTGCTTTTTATTTTTAAAAGGGGTTTAAGTAAGAAAACAGTTTTGAGAAAGGGTAAAAAAATAGTTTTGAAGAGGGAAATAGAAGTTTAATCATTACACAAAGGACCAGGGATAGTCCAACAATCACAAACAGGGGTAATGGGATTTGAGGGACAAATACAGAGCATGTGAGGGCAGACATGTAGCAGGCAGACACACATATAGGCATACAATCAGAAACTCCTAAGGGTCCAGAGGATTAGGGGTACAGTAAAGTACTAGGTTAGATTAACACCTAAAGCACTAAGTCTATAATTAAACTAATGTACCAGTCATAGGCATGTAAGAAGTAGGTGCTAAGTATACAGAAACATGCTGGTCATAAACAAATAAAGCGTAACTTAACATGCAGAGGGGAGTTCAGGATCCTAGATACATGCTGAATAATAAGTAAAATCAAATTAGAAGCATACTGAATTACAACAGTAGTTGAAACATGTTGGTTTTAGGATTGAAATCCAAATTAGAACATACCAGTGAAGTGAAGAAAGTAGTAACACAAACAGGAAGTAAGAGATGCACAAAAGTTAGCCTTGGCTTGCAGCCGACTAACTTAGAATAGTAGTAGCTAGCAAAGAAGAAAGAGCAGAGAGTTTTTTAATTGTGAAAGAGAGATTTTGAATAGATCAGTTCGTATATCTTTCTGTCCTAAAGAAAGCATATATATAAAGTTTTAAGGCTAGGTAAATAAGGTAGGAATCATGTTAGCATAACAATTGAAGAATTCATAATCAATCAATCATGAAATTAAAGCAAGTACTCCCTTAAGTTAAGGGAATTAATTCAAACGGTAAGGATCAGGTAGCAAATAAGGCAAGAAGGACCAATTCATGATTAATAAGGAAGTAATCAATTTTGTTCAGTAATTATAAGAACTCAGAATCAGTAAAATAAGAATCAGCCCAAGTCTTCCCTTAATTAAGAAAGTCATTTCAAAAGGTAAGGAAGAGGTGGCAAATGAGGAAACAATTCACATAGCAGGGTATAAGGTAACAATTCAAACATTGCAAGTACAACATAAGTAATTAGGGATCATGATTAGGATAATAATGCATTAACAAATAAGTCATCCTCATACTTGCTGCATAGCATGTTCAAATATTGTGACTTCATGCATTTAGAAATCCTGCCTAGGAATTCTGCATACCACCCATTCTGCATCCCTATGTGTGAATATTAGATATCATGTCTTAGGACCTCATTCAACACCTAGTTTAGCTACTGATTGCATGAAAAAAGCCCTAAAAAATAGTTTCACCATGTTTTCACACAACTGATAATAGTTTTGTATTTTTGCAACACCTAAGTACAACATGTTTAGGCAAACTAACTTGTAACAGTTCTTTAATAATCTGGGTAATTACTGAGTATTGTCATACTCTTAGGAAATGCTTAGGTATTAAATCTATTAAAACTGGAAACATACTCCTTTATACCTACTGCCTGACTATTAATGGTTATAATCAGTAAGAAACTGATAAAATTCACCCTCTGAAATCAGTAATAAAGCTGCCTCACTATTGCATTCTCACCTAGATATCATGCCTTAGGTTTTGAAGTTAATAAGGGCCTTAAACTTGTGTTTTAGTCGTACTAATCATGTGCGTAATCTGGGGAGGAATACTTGGGCCTCGTATCTGCTCTTATTTCTTTTCCCCTTATCTGAAGTCCTAATTGTCGTTGTTTGTCGCTTAGAATCTTGTCCTTTAAACCTAGGGGTAAACCTAGTACTTCCTTTTANGCCTAGGATACCTTTATATGCTAGCTCGTAATCTTCTTTACTGTTTTCTAAACATCTGCATGCTTAAGATTTAAATCCCCTCTTATTTGAACCTTTACTTGTTATTTGCTAGTTGTACAAATTCACGAAACCATTTGGCCGGGAACCACACTTGTGGATCCTGAGGGGTGCCTAACACCTTCCCCTTAGGATAATTTCAAGCCATTGCCCAAATCTCTGGTTAGCAACGTAGTTATAATTGAACCCCTTAGGTGCCTAACGCACCGTTAAAATCGTTCGGTGGCGGATCTTCAAAATATGCAAACCCCTTTCTCAAAAGGAAAGAGTTGTCCTAACCAATGTCATAAACCCGATATTCCGCGAGGAGGAAAAAACAGGGCGCGACAAATAATAGTCTGCCCCACTGTCTGAAAAGGGATAGACAGAAATAAAAAAAAATAAGGCTCCATAGTGCAGCTGAGAGTCGTCAAGAGGAGCAGCTCATTGTGGACTCTAGACCAGGCATATATATGGACGAACTCCGGGCTGATACCCATATGCACCCACCTCAGAACCTGTACAATTAAGTACAGAGTGTTGCATGAGTACATAAACAATATATACCCAGTAAGTATCCAGTCTAATCTCGAAGAAGTAGTGACTAGAGGTCGACGTGACACTTACTAGGGTAAAATAATATGTTTTAAATGTAAGGCTAAGCAGGGATGGAAATCATGAAAAAATTAATGAAGACATGAACATCAAATATCCTTTACAATTACCTTTACGTGTCAAGTTCTCTAGCATACAAATTACCTAGTTTTCATTTTTCATGGTATTTAACAGACATATAATCACAGAACACCTGACATCTAACAAACACATAACATGCCGTGAACGTACGACTCACACAGCATGAAAATAAATATGCACTGCCTAAGGGTCGAACGGCTCGAACCATAGATGTATCTATTACACCGCTCACGAATCGAAGATGCGACGCGGTTGACATAATAGTAGGTCTACCCCGCTCGCGAACCATACATGTGATGCGGGTTCCCGTATATATACACATAGTTAACAGGAAATCAAGAAATTCAATAGAGAATATACTTGCAGAGAAGGTTTCAGTAATACAAATTTCAGAATGTAACCTCCTAGATGTTCACTTAATAATTCAAGGATATTAGGAAACCTAAATTAACATTTAAGATTATAGTTACTGTCACACCTCCTTATTGTCACGCCCCAAAGGGGTATGGGAGTTCTTCCAATTAAAGTGACATTATTCGAAATGGGGTTATTTTATTTATTAGAGTCGCCACTTGGAATAGTTTATTTGGTGTTCCAAGTCACCGGTTTATCTTAAACCCAAATCGAGGAAATTTGACTCTGTTTAAATTGTCTGCGAACCAGAAATCCGGGTAAGGAATTCTGTTAACCCGGGAGAAGGTGTTAGGCACTCCCGAATTCCGTGGTTCTAGCACGGTCGCTTAATGATTAAACTTGGCTTAAATTGTTTAATTACTCACTTTTAGGATATATTTGTATTTTTAACCTTTCTTATTATTCGATTATTTAAATAATTAACTCAATACGAGTCACGCGTACGCATACTCGTTTAGTTCGACGTGTCAAGAATCATGTCACGCGTATGATGCAAGACTAAATTGCATAGTTGAATCATATGATATACCATGCATAAAATATACTTGTTAAGTGTTTAATGGAGTTTATTTCATGTATGGGTGAAGTGGAGATGAAATGGAGCTAAAAGGATGCAACTACGTCGGAACATACGTAAAAGGAGACACCCGGGCGATAGCCGGACGACAAAACCAAACAACTTGGCCCTGCCTGGCGTTAGCCAGGCGTTAGGGCTGAAACGCCAGCCCTGGCCTGGCGTTAGCCAGGCGTTAGGGCTGAAACGCCAGCCCTGGCCTGGCGTTAGCCAGGCGTTAAGGCTGAAACGCCAGGGTCCCCAGTTCGGTAAAAAGCCGAGTTTTGACGAAATTAAGTGCTTTTCAATTGAAATAAGGGTCTCCTATACGTTAAAGGTTGATCCTAAACTCCACAACTAAAATATTCCAATCATATTAAGTTTATGTACACAATTTTAGCTTGCTAAAAAATCATGTCACGCGTACGTGTACATAATTAATAGCACTTAATTACTTAAGAAAAACTCCAAAGCCGCGCGAACGCGTACTTTACTAGCGGTGCATAGTTTAGTTATTTGGGTCAACGAATTATTTTGCATTAAAACCAGTAGCCACTTACTTAACGACTAATATTTCCCGGGATTATTTTGATTGAAACACTACCCAATACTTACACGCTAAATGCTGATACTAATCAACACAGAGCCTAATATTAAGCATATGAACAATTGCATAACAGAAATACATATACCAAAAAATCAAAAATAGACATATAGCAACAATACATCCTAGAGTTTGATGACAATTAACAGAGACACCTTCTTAAGTTATCGAGAAAGCGATTAAAGAGTTATGAAAACTAACTTTATATAGAAGGATTTGAATTGAACTTACAGCAACTTAAGGATTATAAAGCTTTTGACCGAAAAATTTGCCAAAACGGCCACGGAGGGAACCTCGTCGGCAACCTCGGAAACGACCAGCAGCTACTGGTTCTCTCGCCTTTGTTTCTTGAAACAGTGGACTTTGGGAATGATGCTCGTGGAGGTGTGAACTTGACGAAGGAATTGGTTTGCCGGATTCCGGCGATATGGGTCAATGGCTACCACCGTTTGTGTGTGTGTGTGCAGATTGAAGAAAAGAAAAAAAAATGCAACAGATTGAAGAAAAGGAAAAATATATGCCTGCAGATTGAAGAAAAAATCCCCCCTTGTGTTGGTCTTCCCCCCATTATATATAGATGTGTATGTGTGAGAGTGGGGAAAAGAAGTTGGAGTGTGGGGAAGTGGGGATAGGACATGGGTGTAGTGGGGAAGTGGTGTGAGGGAGTGTGGGGAAGTGGGGATAAGACATGGGTGTAGTGGGGAAGTGGTGTGAGGGAGTGGGG